>JAODAL010012319.1:22500-55000 GCA_025379985.1 Phyllomedusa bahiana
TTGAGTTGCATATCCGACTTCTAATTCCAGTCACAGCTAACTGTAATGAACTAGAGAATGGTCAGATGTTATATAATTCACTGATACACTATT
Source organism: Phyllomedusa bahiana (assembly GCA_025379985.1). Classification (NCBI taxonomy): domain Eukaryota; kingdom Metazoa; phylum Chordata; class Amphibia; order Anura; family Hylidae; genus Phyllomedusa; species Phyllomedusa bahiana. The sequence continues at coordinate 22,594 of JAODAL010012319.1, forward strand.
ACAACAGGCCTCATTAACTATTGACAGCTCTCGCACACTAGAACCAGCAGCTTTCATCAGATGACTCCTGGCTTCTAGGCCAGTCCCTCCCACCAGACGTCCTCACTGGCATATCATTGATACCTCTAAGATAAATATGTAGATCCAGGCTTAACAATCACTGATCACTGTGACAGCTACCTTCTCAACGCACCCCCTCCCCCCCTCTGAATGCAGTGGCTATTTCAGGGCCCCAGTAAGTACAATTTTGTATTTGTTGAAAAACGTAAGAAATATAAATTGTGCATAATAATAATTTGTATTTTGTTAAAAAAAAAAATAAACCCCCCATACATTTTTTTCATATTTATGCTATAGAAATGTAACAGGCTGGATCTTGTTAAAATATTAATTTATTTTTAGATGTCTCAACAGAATGAAAAATGTTAACCACATGCTATGCCGGCTGTATAAGACTTCACACCGATCAGAGCAAGTAAATATTAACAACTTTTTTATTTACACATTTCATTATATGTATTCTTAGTAAATTTCAACAGCTATTTATTTAAATTTTAACGTATTTTTAATTAACATCTCTTATGCATCGACTTTATGTACAAACCCTTGCAGCCGGTTGGCGATTAGCCGCATGTCAGACCGTCGTGATGACATGTTAGATCAGGCCTTCATCGTGAAGTTAATGGTTTTTACTTTGGTTAATTTAAACAATACGGTGTATAGGTATTCATTTAAACAAAATATCCGCAACAGCTAAACATTGATCTTGATTTTTTTATTTCAGAACGCCGAACGTACAATTAGATTTCTGTGCGTCTGTTAGCTTTGATCCAATCTTAAAGAATAAAAGGAAGACAGATCTGCACGCGTATATAAAAAGGTAGATTGAAGCATTAATTTTATTTAACAAATGCTGATACGTAAACAGAATTTTTATATTATAATATATTGAAATGTGTTTCAATACCCACAGAGAGCGAAAATTTACTAAACCGCGAAAACTGTTCTTTAAAGAGAATATCCCATCGCCCAATCAAAGATCCAAATTCACTGGTACAATGCATGTGACGCATAGATCCAACGGTAATAGGATGGAGCTACCCAGGACTAGCAACATAAATAGTAGAGGTTGGTAATTCATATTTGCTACATTCTGTTTATATACATAACTTCTACCGCCCCACCTCCCCTGAAGTAAGCTGCTTGCTATAGCTAGTGACCGAATGGTTTAAGCTCTGATACTTAAGAACCACGTCGATAATAAACTTTTGCGGATTCAAATCCATTACCGTGGCATATTTTTTAGTACTGTATAGACTAAATTGTATATAATTATCAGTTTAATTCAATACATGTCTGATCTTTTATGTAACGAAAGGGAAAAGTCGAATATGAACACAACCGCTACGAGCGATCTGTTATCGGATGCAAGCGAACCAGGCTGTTTAAGCAAAAGAAATAATTCTTACAACAACACCCCGATTGTCCGTTTAACACGTTCTACTCCCTTATCAACCGAGCCAGTAACAAAAGTATGTAGCGCTCAGTCGTCTAACGCATTAAAAGACGAAGAAATCCCTATTACAGTACTGTAACCCCGTGCTAACAAAGCACAATGGAGGCCCCGCAATACAACTCCAAAAAGATTACCAAACCGCTTGACGCAATTTCAGAAGTAGATGATCCCAACAAACCGACCGAGAATCCCTGGTAAGCCCATAATTCATAAAACCCAACAATACTCCGGGTTGTGTCACACAAATTCAAACTGCAAATACACTATATGCACAACACCTACATACAATAGGAGTGTGGCCCTTAAGTCATTAATTGCGGTACCATGGACGAAGAAGCGCTCACTCCATTAAAAGAACTGGGGATATGAGCCTCACATTCCCATATTCGTAATCAATTGACTTACTTAGTGAATCGATACGCGAACTCTGCTTCTCGTATGCCCAGCCAGAACACAGCGAGGAACTGCATGAGTTAAGTGATCAGTTAAATATTTGAGACCTCCCTGCGAAAACCACCTCCAGCGAGTCCTTTATGACTACGTATGGTCGGTGCTGGTGTGCGTAAGCGTTACAGATGTAAAACAAATACAACTAAAAGATCGCAAACTATAAAGCGCGCAGTAAAAAACTTGTAGGAGTCTAACATGAAGAGACGGGGAGGGTATGGTCAGTGACGCACCATCTATTCCAGGAAACCTAACACCAAGCACCGACGCAGCAGACTTTACCACATGCACGATCTTCGCAAAATAGGTAGATGCACCAGAACCTGTAAATAACAAGCGACGATCCATAAGGGGCTGTAAAAGCACCACTTTACACAGAGCACACCCTCTACAGAGACACTCGCGATAGACCAATGTTGTGAGTCCGACAACCCATAGAACCTAGGACGATACAGATCCTGTACGACCGACAATGTTGTGAATCCGATGAAGGTTCTTGGCGCTAATTACAGCATTTTTTTCATAGACAGCGTGACTGTACATAACTTTGGAGGTGTTGAGTATATCGATCACTTAGATTAGTAATTCTCATCGTATACATCAGTTGTAGAAGGAGTGAGCGCTGTACACAACGCCATAAAATCTTTACTGAACAGAGTCCTCGGTGATCTTGATCCCGGCGATTTTGTACAGTTAAGGCTTGAAGGTGCCCAACTATAAACCTGTAATTCTCAACAAAAACAGCCAGTGCGTTATTAATGAAGCTACTTCTAAATGCCGTGGCGAACTCCTCAGAGTAATCACCAAGTTTTTATGCGACAGGCAGAAACTCGTAGTTACCGACATTAGAAAATAGACGTGTGGCAAAACTACGCTTAAAGCTAATCTCTTACAGTCGAATCATTGAGAAGAAAAACAGTGTTATATGATTTTATATTTACGACTCAAACTGTGTCTGGCTCTGTGCTATTTTATGTGCATTGATAACTGATGAAGGATTGTTGGTGATGCTAGTTTACTGACAAGCTAAGTCCAGATACACGCTGATCAGCAACTCTGCGATGAGGTAGTGAGATTAGGCGACAATTGCAATTGAAGACTATCTGTGTATTTCATTAAAAGACTCTACCCCACCACAGTCCGAGGAATTGCGTTTTATTTTAGACACAGAAAAGACCTACGTAAAGATTGTTTAATATTATACATCATGACGGTCTTACAAACAACGGTATATCAAAAATAAGAAAGTTTAACGTGCTAATTACTTTTGTGAAAAGTGTATTTCATGTTTCAACACAAAGGTAATCATTCTTGCCAGTATTTTTGTAAAGCGTGTCAGAGAGAGAACTTTCTGAGAGTGTAGTCAACAATTACGATGTGAAACCTGCCCAGGTTTTTTGTCGATCCTAAGATTGTTTTAGACCAGCACAAAAGCCAAAGCCTAGATACCCCCGTTTTTGCAGACCATAAAACATTTTGTTGACAAGTGCTGCCGCCTTTTTTGCAATAGGGAGAAAAACACGAGTGTAACGGTCTACGCGCGGTTTTGCGTGCTCATATGGAGAGATTTGATGAGCATCTTTGTTACATGCAACGTTTAACCCGGGTTAAAGAGCCCTGATCTATATGTCTTCTATATTTTGAAGCGATGCAAGAAAGCGGGGTACACACCCCAAATTTTTCACCATGCTAAGAACCTGTACGGTACAGCTTCCTGGGATTTTGAGCGTAAAAACTGCATCCTTGAGTTTGTCCGCTTTTTCACCAGCGGAAAATTCAAAGGTCATACTTTTATAGCGCACAACGCCGGTCGGTACGATTCGTACTTTATTGTTAAAGAATTAATCCGTGAAAAGTTACGGATACAAATGATTACACAAGGTGGACGCCTTTTATGTGTAACCTTACCCGATCTGGACTTGCGCTTCATTGACAGCCTGAATTTTCTACCCTCGAAACTCAGTAAACTACCGCAGGCTATGGGCTTTTCAGGGGCAAAGGGACACTTCCCACACTTCTTTAACACAGAAGAAAATCAAAACTATGTGGGACCTCTACCTGCTGTTGAATATTACGGTGTTGATTATATGTTACCTGACGGGAAAAGGGAGTTCTTGGAGTGGTATGAGACACAAAAACACACTACTTTTGATCTTAATAGCTACCAAGATCCGTTCAGCTTCACCCTCTATTCATTCATTGGAATTGCTCAGGTGTGCGGATGCACGGAAAGCCGGGAACTCCACCGGCCCAATCGTATGAGCAAACAAAAAACAAAAACCAGCATCCACCTTAGGTACGTTATCGACTGGTATAGTGGAGCGGACACCCTTAGCAAACAGGTTTTTTTTAAAAATTCACATCTTTAATGGAAAATAGTTTAAAAACTTACATAAATGCGGCAAAGCAAGTGTCCATAATGCGTGGGGCACAACCACCATATGACGGGGTGACACTAGGTCATGCCCGATCTGCTGCGGACCGACGCGTTTCGATATAAGAATATCTTAGTCTAGGTCTGGAGTGTGTTTCCACATTCCATTCTTATATAGTCAGCCGGATGTTACGTAATGCTGTCATTAATTGGATAGTTAAGTTAACCCTACATCCTCCAGACTATACATCGGCATGAATATATGCATGATAAAAGACAGAAGAAAAAAATATATAAAAACATATGAACATGTGCAATACAGAGAAATATCGGGACTAGACATTGACCTATATTTGTAAATTTGTAGGATAGTAATAGAGGATTGGATAAAGAAACAAAATTATGTTGTAATAAGATAATTTTTAATGGGATGATCTTTGATCTAGATGTTTATTCAATAATGATATAAAATATCATATTTGATATTAAGCCCTTGAGGGTATCTGGTTTGTAAATTAAAGATCCATTTTGCTTCATTCCTTAATAGGGCATCTCTTATATTGCCTCCTCTTTTCGGTGGGAACATTCTTTGTATACCCATGACGTGAAAGGAGCTAGTGTCTCCAGAATGAACTTCAATGAAGTGTTTGGAGACTGCTGACATGTCATGTTTCCAAGTGTCCTTCCTAGCATCACATAAATGGCGTCTAATGCGGACTTTAAGGTGAGTGGTCGTACATCCCACATATTGCAATTGACATATGTCACACCAGATCAAGTACACTACGTTTCTGGTATTACAATTGATATATTGATATACTTCATAATTTTTCCCAGTTGCGTATGACTTGAATTTGCTACCAATCTCCATAAAGTGACATGTTGTACAGGTAGTGTGTCCGCATTTATAGGAGCCTTTGTATTGCAGCCATGTCTTGGGTGTGTGTTTAGTGCTAAGATATTGGCTTGGAGAAATCATGGATCCCACGTTATTAGCTTTTTTTGAGACAAATCTAATTCCTTTGTCAATTATTATCCGTAGTTGAGGATGTACTCTCAGCATAGGGAGATGTTTTTTTGACAATGTTAACTATCTTTTTATACTGTGGAGAATATGTGGTACTAAAAGTTGTTCCCTCAAACCTTGGTTTCATCCTATTGTTGTATTCTTTTGAACTATTTATAATCAGCCTCTCTCTTGGTATTGCTTCCACCTTATTGACACTCTGCTGTAATATCCTATCGGAGTATCCTCGTGATTTTAATTTCTTAATAACCTTATCCTGTTGAGTCAAAAATTCTCTCTTATTGCTGCAATTCCTTTTTATTCGTATTAGTTCCCCAGTAGGTATATTTTCGACTACATGCATCGGGTGACATGATGTAGCATGTAGAATAGAGTTAGAGGAGGATGGTTTGATATATGGCCTGATTTGTATTTCAATATTTGGAATTCCCTGCAGGGATATGTCTAAAAAATTAACTGTATCCTGTTGAATGGAGTATGTGAATTTTAAATTCATAGGATTAGTATTTATGTAATTAACAAAATCCAGGGCCGTATTGGGGGAGCCCTCCCATATCAGGAGGAGGTCGTCTATGTATCTTCCATACCACCTGATATGGGAGGCAAAATTGTTGTTGTCAGAGAACAAGTATTGTTCCTCCCACAACGCCATGAAAATATTAGCTAGCGAGGGGGAGAATTTAGCCCCCATAGAGGCTCCTCTCAACTGCAAAAAGAATTCCTTGTTAAATGAGAAAAAATTATGTGTTAAAAGAAATTCTACCACTACAATAAGGAACTCGTTTAGCCTTGGATCATAAGGGCTAAATTTCTTCAAAAAGCTGCCTAGTGCTGTCAATGATAGATCATGTGGCATTGAGGGATACAGTGCGACTACATCACACGTAAGCCAGATGAAGTTATGCTGCCATTGTACTTGTTCCATTATACCTATAACCTGTTTGGTATCCTTTAGAAATCCTGGTATTAATGGAATCAGGGGTTGCAGTAGGTTGTCTACCCATGCTCCTATCCTCTCGCTGAAGGAACCTATTCCACTCACTATAGGTCGTAATGGTGGTGGGAATATCTCCTTATGTACTTTAGGGAGTGAATGTATTATGGGAATTTGGGGAAATTCCACATAAAGTTTGTCCGCCATGTCAGATGTTAACACTCCCATTTGTATCCCTTCCATCAGAATTTTCTTCAAAGAATTTTGGAAGATTTTTGTCGGTTCTACTGCTAGCCTACGATAGGTATCGGAGTCACTTAACATCTCAAGATTTAGTTTTTCATATAATCCGGCGTCTAGAACCACCACAGCCCCCCCCTTTATCCGCCATTTTTACTATGATCGACTGATCATTTTTAAGGTGCTTGAGGGCTGTGAACTCCTGTTTGCTTAGATTTTTGCCTCTATTTTTATTGTTTGATGATACTGCTAATTCTAACAGATCCTGTTCTATTGTTTCCTGAAACGTATCCAGGATACTTGGACGTGAATTTACCGGATAAAAACGGGAATTAGAGACAACAAATTTATTGGGGTCCGTAAATCTAATATTTCCTTCTGCCCTCAAGCTGCATAAATCTGAAATTGCTCTGAGTTCCTCAAAATTTAGTGGATCATTGACCTCTCTTTCTGATCCAGCATTATTTTGTGCAGTATTTTGTATATCATCCTGTACCATGTTATCCTGAAAAAAATGATTCTTGACAGTCAAAGCTCTTGCAAAGCGATTGACGTCGATGACAGTGTCAAAGACATCAAAAGTATTTGTTGGAGCAAAATTCAGGCCACGAGATAGTACCCGAATGTCCATTTCAGAGAGTATATGGGCAGATAGATTCAAAACCGGGTTCTCCTCCTGCGGCGTCGATAATTGCCGCGACCCCCTCTTGTGCTTCCGTCCCGCTCTCCTAGTCCTTCTTGTAAAAAAGGAGATTGCATACTGTTCAAGTAGTATCTAGTATTCATCCTAGTGTTAGCCCGTGTATCGTTCGTAGAATTGGTGTTATCCAGGTAGCCATCCAGCGTAGATGAAGATGATTGCTCGGCACCAGATTCTATATCTGAAAAACTAATATGTCAATCACTTTCTTTGTGTGGTACTTGTTGTTTCAAAATTGATCTTGGATTCCGAGTACGACCGTGCCATGTATACACTTCTCCTCGTTTGTAGTCGTCAGTATCTCTATCGAATTTAGATTTCTTCATTTTCATGATGTATTCCTCTAATTTATTGATGTTATTGTTCATGGCATTATTGCATTCCGTATATTCGGTGGTATGTTGTGATTCTGATATTGTATTCTCAAGATTATCTATATCAACTTTCAATTCATCCAGTTCTTTCTTTTCATATTGGATAATTAGCTCCATAAGTTTTAATGAGCATTGGGATAAAATATTCTGCCATGCATCAGTAAATTCTTGTGGAAAAACTGAGGTGACATTTTTGCGTATCCTTAGTCCTCTTGGGATCATTTGTTTCAACACATAATTGCTAAGTGTGGTTTGATCCCACCAAATTCTGGTTTCCATTTTCTTAAGTGATTCTAGTTTCAAAAAAGTCATTTTTAAATCACTATGTGCCCCCGTGGTGGTTGTGCTAATGCCGCTGTTAAATAAGGTGGCCGCTTTAGACAGTCTGTCAGTCTCCATGACAAGTATTGTAAAATGGCAATCCGTATATAATGTATGAGAGTAGAACCCTTTTGCAATATGGGTATCGGTGAAGCACGAAACAGCAGAGTTCAAACCAAGTTAATAGCTACCAAGATCCGTTCAGCTTCACCCTCTATTCATTCATTGGAATTGCTCAGGTGTGCGGATGCACGGAAAGCCGGGAACTCCACCGGCCCAATCGTATGAGCAAACAAAAAACAAAAACCAGCATCCACCTTAGATACGTTATCGACTGGTATAGTGGAGCGGACACCCTTAGCAAACAGTTTTTTTTAAAAATTCACATCTTTAATGGAAAATAGTTTAAAAACTTACATAAATGCGGCAAAGCAAGTGTCCATAATGCGTGGGGCACAACCACCATATGACGGGGTGACACTAGGTCATGCCCGATCTGTTGAGAGTACATCCTCAATTACGAACAATAATCGACAAAGGAATTCGATTTGTCTCAAAAAAAGCTAACAATGTGGGGTCCATGATTTCCCGCTCCACTATACCAGTCGATAACGTATCTAAGGTGGATGCTGGTTTTTGTTTTTTGTTTGCTCATACTTTTGATCTTAAGGTAGAGCTAAAATGCTATTGTTGAAAAGATGTGGAGGTATTGAGACGAGCTTGCGAGTGTTACAGAGCCAGGGTAATGCAGATGACTAGAAAGAAATTTACAGAGTATTGTAAGAAAGAGAAGAGCTTTGTTGTCGTGATACGCTGTAGTGACCCCTTTCAATTAATCACATTGGCTTCTGTTTGTATGACGATGTTTCGTTTTATGTTTCTCCCAAAAAACACCATAGCGATATTACCGGCTGACAATTATCACAAAACAAAAAAGCGTTTCTCATCACCCGCTATTCAGTGGCTTATGTATGTGGCCCACACAGAGAAAATCGACATACAGCACGCATTGAGAGGGGGCGAAAAGAAAGTAGGAAAATATTTTTTAGACGGGTATGCATGCATTAATGGACAGCACACTGCATTTGAATTTCAGGGTTGTTTTTACCACGGTTGTCCCATTTGCTATAATCAGAATGACACAAATAACGTCACAAAAACCACTTACGGCCAGCTGTATTACAGTTTCTGGGCTAAGAAACGTTTTCTACTAAGTTGTGGGTACGTGGTACGATTAATATGGGAACACGAATGGAACGACATGATTCAAAATGATTCCAGTCTTCAATCTTTTCTCAATAAAATGCAGTTTCCAACACCGCTAGATCCCCGTGATGCCCTCTATGGGGGTAGAACTAATGCCATCAAACTCTATCACAAGCAGATGGAGGGGGAGACGATACATTACTACGATTTCACAAGTCTGTACCCCTTTGTTAACAAAACAAAGACATACCCCATAGGCCATCCCTGTATTATTTATGACAATTTTAGTTACATCAAAAATTACTTTGGCATCGCACGAGTTAAGGTGTATCCTCCGAGAGATTTGTTTTTTCCGGTCCTCCCGGTTAAAATGAATCATAAATTGATGTTTCCTCTATGCTACAATCAAGCGTGGATACAGCACCGAACAGGACCAGATGAATAGTGCAATAAAAATAGCTTCTTTATTGGAACTCCATTAAAAAGAAAAAAGTAGCATCCAACGAATCATGGATGCTACTTTTTTCTTTTTAATGGAGTTCCAATAAAGAAGCTATTTTTATTGCACTATTCATCTGGTCCTGTTCGGTGCTGTATCCACGCTTGATTCTGCCTGTTCTCTCGTCTCCCTTGGACGCCCTACGTGCACGAATAGGACCCTCTGTATGGACATGGTGAGCTGGCTACACACTACTCTCTTTTCCTCTATGCTACACTTGCGCATTAAACTCCCAAGCGGATGTGTGCACGCATAGCGACGAACAGCGGTCTCTGACCGGCACGTGGTGCACAATAGAACTAGAGGTGGCGTTAGAAAAAGGGTATAGGATCGCTCAAATCTACGAAGTTTGGCATTTTCCAAACACATCCGACACGCTATTTACACCCTACATTAAATTACATCTTAGGGATAAACAAGAGGCCTCGGGTTTCCCTAGCTGGTGTACGGACGAATCCAAGAAAAAACAGTACATCGACGCCTTTCTTGAAAAAGAAGGCGTGCAACTAAATGCTGCAAATATTGCTGTAAATCCTGCTAAAAGACAGATCTCCAAACTTTTCTTAAATTCTTTATGGGGAAAGTTTGCGCAGAGAGCTAATTTACCGTGTACCGCCATTGTGACAGACCCCGATGAGCTCTTTCGCTACGTATTTCTCCCATACTATGATGTATCCGAGTTGAATTTTATTGACGATGAGACAGCCAATATTAACTGGAAATATACAGAGCAACACCACACAGTTAACAAAAACACCAACATTTTTATAGCGTGCTTTACAACCGCTTACGCCAGACTCGAACTGTACACGCTTCTGGACCGTTTGCAGGAGAGGTGTCTGTATCATGATACAGATTCAGTCATCTTTGTGCACCGAGAGGGTGACTGGAAGCCGCCTTTAGGTGATTATCTGGGTGAATTAACCAGTGAGATACCCGACGACACTTACATCACAGAATTTGTTTCAGCAGGTCCCAAAACTTATGGTTACAAACTGAACAACGGCAAAACTGTGATGAAAGTTAAGGGGATAACACTAAATGTTGCTAATGCTCAAAAGGTTAATTTTGAAAGCCTAAAAGATTTAGTTTTGGCCTACACCAACAATCCCAACGCTGAAAACCATGACTGTATAACTCTGGAACAGCCGGGTATTGTTAGAAATAAGAAGGTGTGGTGCATTGAGACGAGAGCTCTGCGTAAGACTCAGAGATGTGTATATACAAAAAGGTATTTGTTAGATGATACCACGACGTTACCTTTTGGTTTCTAATACCAGGATCAGACACTTACACCGGTCTATTTTGTTTTGTTTCAGATGAGCTAATATTCAGATTTAAGAAGCTCACGATAAGCTCTAATTAAGAAACTTGAAATAAACAAAGAGCCCCGCGGCCAACGTGCACGACTAAACGCTACTTGTACACGTGTTATATACCACAAATTTATAACATTTTCATACGTCTATTAGCATCATGGACACACGCTTACAACATCCCTTTTCCTGCATTTTAGCGGGACCTTCCAATTCTGGAAAAAGTTTTTTTGTAAGACAACTGTTACAAAATGCTGAAACACATTTATCACACAAACCCGAAAATATTGTTTGGTTTTATGCATGTTGGCAAAAATTATACGATGAGCTGTCTCATTCTTTCCCCAGCATCAGATTTATCGAAGGTCTGCCGCATACTTTTATAGATGATGAGTTATTTCCACCTGATAAGGTAAATTTGACAGTTGTTGATGACCTTATGGAGAGTGCCAGTGGGAATTTAGAGATAGAGAAGGCCTTTACCAAGTATGTTCATCATAGAAATTTAAGTATATTGTATCTGGTGCAAAATATATTCTGCCAGGGTAAAAAGAGTCGTACGATAAATTTAAATACCAAGTACATGATTCTCTTTAATAACCCCCGTGATAAATTGCAAATCCTAACATTAGCGAGACAGATGTACCCCGGGAAAACCCGCTTCTTTTTGGAGGCTTTTGAGGATGCCACCCGCGAGCCTTATGGCTATTTATTAGTAGATTTAAAAGCTAATACCCCTGAGCAGCTTCGTCTAAGATCAGGATTTTTCCCCCCGGCCTTACCAGCCGTGTACGTCCTAAAGAAAAATAGATTAAAAAACTGAACTTTAGAATAGACTATACAGTTAGACCTCTGTACATAGTAACGACAAGATGTCGGAGAGGTTGCGACGCAATTGGGCTCTCTTAAAAACGTTGGTGAAGGCCACTCCTTCAGTCAGAAAATCTATTTTGCGGACGGCTAGTAATGATTTAATAGCAGCCATAGGGGAAATAGCCTTAAACATCTTAAAAGGCCGAATCCCCCTAAAAGAACAACAGAAAAAAATATTAAAGAAGTGGCGTAAAGCTATAAAGACTCTGAGTGATAAAACACAGCCCATAAAGAAAAAGAAGCGCTTAGTGCATCAGAGCGGCGGGTTCATAGGTCCGCTGTTGGGTTTTGCAATACCGTTAATAACGAGCCTACTTTTTAACAAGTAATGGAGCACGCTGAGAAAATGTACTTGGTTCCTAAACACGAGCTCAATAAGATAACGGCGGTTGCTACGCCTACAACTAACATACGCCAGACTGTGATGCAACGTCTCGACGCTGAAATTAGAGACCTTTTATATCGCACCGATCTGGTTGATGATGTGAAAATTAAAAAATACGCAGAAATTCTACAGAGATACTTGGTACTCGCTAAACAGGACACAAAAGATCTTGCGACTTTAAATCTTGTTACAGCTCTTAATCCTGGTCATCAGCAAGGGTCAGATACAACTTCTGATAAAAGCGATGTTCTCCTGGAAATTGTAAGTCATGTCAATCCACGATTTAAGAAAAATGCCGAACTTTTGCTAAACAGACTGGCCCAGAACACTGAGGTTACAACGTGGAATGATAAAGGCGAATTTATTTATAGGGGAAATGTTGTTCTGGGATCTAATATGATGGATTTGGTTAGAAGCGCGACTCAAAGTCACGGTCGGCTCAAAAACAAAATCCCTCCCGGATGGAATACATTTATGCAGGCCATGGCCGAATTAAATATACCTTCTACAGTTGTGGGGAATTCATCTACAAGAGAGATTCTGGACGGCTTAAAAATGACTCTGAATTCTCCCGGTGTAGCCTCTAAATGGAGGATTCTACCTACTCCCCCTGCATCACCTGGTATGTCGCAGGGGAGTTTACTTCCTAAAAAAGGGCGCCACCAATATTTCAGAGTACATGGTTAACTTTGTAAAATATGTCTTTTTTTTTCCTGTACATGAGTCTGACCTGCTGTCTCTGTATATCTGAATGCTAGCGCATTTATAGTCATTAAAGTGTTACGCTCTGTGAAGCGGAAATCACATTAGATGTTAAAAAAATCTTCAATGCTGTTAATAAAGCTTTTTTTAAAAACTTTTCTATATAGTGGTCTCAATTTCTATTCCTGCGCGGGGCTGGTGGGAGGCGGCGTTGTGTATGTACGTATTAACATACACGCCCGTAAGACATGCCGGGACTTGTTCTACGTATTAACACATGCGGCACTAAGGCATGTCTTGACATGTCCAGAGCTATAGTTGAGGCAGGGGATAACACACGTGGCACTAAGACTTGTCTAGACATGTCCCGCGCTATAGTTGAGCCGGGAACTCTCAAGTTACTATGACAGTCAAGGGGAGGAGTCGCCTGGGGGCAGGGAACTCTCAAGTTACTATGACAACCAAGGGGAGGGGCCACCTGTCACTTTACTGGAAGGGGAGGGTTGACGTAAGGGGCCTGGGGGCGTGGCACCTGGCACTTTTTAATTGACAAAATATCTCTATGCTTCACTACTTGTGGGTATGTAATATACAGGCCCCTCAAAGCCACATCCGAACTGGAAAAAATTCTGTTTTGCAAATTGACTTGAAAATGTGCACAATTACTACTAAAGTTCTAAGCCCCCTACTGTTTTAAAAGAATAAAAAGACCTTTAAAACATGATGCCAACCTCCAGTAGACACATGGTTGATGCTAGTTCTAAACTATTTCTTGTGGAATAACTATCTGTCTTACACACAGAAATTTTTGAACTTTGAAAATAGCAACTTTTTCTACATTTTCACTACATTTCGAAATTGTTCACAAATAAATTAGGATTGTATGGACCAAAATGTATTATTAACTTAAAACACAATGTGTTACAAGAAATCAATCTCTGAATCACATGGATAGGTAAAAGTGTTAAAAGTTATTCCCACATAAAGTGTCAGATTTCAAAAATGGGACTGCGTTCTTAAATGGTTAAAAATTAACAAAACTATACATTTAAACGTATTATAATAGATTAAAAAAACTGTTTTTTTATGTATTATAAAAAAAAACAGTTTTTTTGTATCTATTATAATGGAACATCATTTTGGGACATACTAAAAGGCATGAACAAAAAGAAACAACAAAAAGAATGAACATTATTACCAGGGCTGTGGAGTCGGAGAGTCGGAGTTGGGGGCCTATTTTGCAGAAGTCGGAGTCAAAGTCGTCATAAAAGGGACCGACTCCGACTCCCAAAATATATAAGTTGGTCCAGTTAGTTCGATGCAGTGCAAAGAGCAAGAGGAAATGGGTCCGGCCAGTGCTACTGCTCCCATATCTTCAGCCTTATCACAGGAGGAGTGTAATTGATGACATGGAGTAGGCAAAGCGCTGCCCCAGGCGAAAAGATTCCGCTCCCATGGCAAACAGATTTCAGCAAAATGTTTCACCTGCTTTCAAAGAAATAGAAGAGTTCAACCATTCATCAAAACTGACTGTCGCTGAGGCAATTAGAGATGTTGCCCCTGTGGTCACCGCTTTGCCCCCAACCCAAGTTAGTGTAGAGAGGACGTTCGCTAGCCTGGAAATAATGAGGTCAGGTGTGAGGTCATGTATGCAGGATCTGATGGAGGCAATACTATTTCCTAGAACAAATTCAGAGACTCCACAAATGTTCCTGCAGTCTTTTGCATATTACAATTTTTTTGTGTTCTAAAGTCATATCCAATAAATATATTTTACACTGACAGCAAAATGGTAACAATGTTTAGAACTTGTGACTTTCAGGCTCCATATCTCTCCATCCACTACAGCTTTGTACATCAGGCTATTGTAATTTTATATACAGTCATCTTACCTATCTTATTTTGACTTGCAAGTATTTAGCATCTGCTTAGTTCTGCATATTCTTTCCTGTAACTGCATTGTTACTGTTTTGCTCCTAAAAGTCAAAATGTTAATTTTTATTATTTTGTTAGTATTTGGTAAAACCAACTGGTTTTCAATACTGCCTGAATCCTTCTGGGCTCTGGATCAGATTCAAGCATATCTTGACTAAAATCTGATCCCAGGTCTCTTCTTCACATTCCCAATGTTGGTGCAGACTGGACTTGGATACAAATACAGCTTTTTCTTCAATTCTACCCACAAGTGTTCAAAACATAGTTACTATTTTGCTTGTCAGTGTCTGTTCTACCTAAATAGCTTGATTATTTTAGCATAAGGTGATAAACAGCCTGATGTTACCATTTTACTACAGTAAAGTTATCACTTAAACATGCGCCATGTATGAGGGAGTCGGAGTCAGAGGTTTGGGAAATTGAGGAGTCGGAGTTGGGGCTTTAGCTTGCCGACTCCACAGCCCTGATTATTACTAAGCAATAAAGTGCTACAAAAAAGTAAAGAAAGTTTCAGGGGCTAAATAAAAGATTGAATAAATAGAATACAAGATAAGTTTATAGTGGAATGAACAATTATATCATAGAAACAGGTGCCTAGCACTTTACCTGTGCATGTGAGGTGGGGAATGAACGGGATATATAGGCAGTTTAGAGTGAAATGAAAACAAATTCCATGGAAACAGGTGCCTAGCACTTAATCTGTGCATGATAGGTGGGGAATGAACAGGATATATAGGCAGTTTAGAGTGAAATGAACACATAGTCCATGCAAACAAGTGCGTAGAACTTTAGCTGTGGATGATAGGTGGGGAATGAACAGGATATATAGGCAGTTTAAAGTGAAATGAACACTTATTCCTAGGAAACGGGTGCCTAGCACTGTACCTGTACATGATAGGTGGGGAATGAACAGGATAAATAGGTAGCTAAGACTGAAATTAAAACATATGCCAAGGAAACATGTTCCTAGCATTTTACATGTGCATGATAGGTGGGGAATGAAAAGGATATATAGGTAGCTAAGAGTGAAATGAAAAAATACTCCATGGAAACAGGTGCCTAGCACTTTATCTGTGCATGATAGGTGGGGAATGAACAGGATATATAGACAGTTTAGATTGAAGTTAACACATAGTCCATGTAAAAAGGTGCCTCGCACTTTACCTGTGCATCATAGGTGAGGAATGAACAGGATATATAGGCAGTTTAGAGTGAAATGAACACATATTCCATGGAAACAGGTACCTAACATTTTACCTGTGCATGATAGGTGGGGAATGAACAGGATATATAGGTAGCTAAGAGTGAAATGAAAACAAATTCCATACAAACAGGTGTCTAACACTTTACCTGTGCATGATAGGTGGGGAATGAACAGGATATATAGGCAGTTTAGAGTGAAATGAACACATATTCCACGTAAACAGGTGCCTAGCACTTTACCTGTGCATGATAGGTGGGGAATGAACAGGATATATAGGCAGTTTAGAGTGAAATGAACACATATTCCATACATACAAATGCCTAGAACTTTACCTGTGCATGATAGGTGTGGAATGAACAGATCTGGGCTCTGGATAAGATCCAAGCATATCTTTACTAAAATCTGATCCCAGGTCTCTTCTACACATTCCCAATGTTGGTGCAGACTGGACTTGGATACAAATACAGCTTTTTCTTCAACTCTACCCACAAGTGTTCAAAAGATCAAAACATAGTTACTATTTTGCTTGTCAGTGTCTATTCTACCTAAATAGCTTGATTGTTTTAGCATAAGGTGATAAACAGCCTGATGTTACCATTTTACTACAGTAAAGTTATAACTTAAACATGCGCCATGTATCAGGGAGTCAGGAGTCGGAGTCGGAGGTTTGGGAAATTGAGGAGTCGGAGTTGGGGCTTTAGCTTGCCGACTCCACAGCCCTGATTATTACTAAGTAATAAAGAGCTATAAAAAAGTAAAGAAAGTTTCAGGGGCTAAACAGACCTTACCCTGCCCTTTCTGTCTCAGTGTGTGGCACAACCATAACACCTAGGCAGCAGGCCCGCTGTCTGGGGGTTATACTAGATTCCAATCTGTCTTTCATCCCCTATATCCAATCCCTTGCCCGCTCCTGTCATCTGCACCTCAAGAACATCTCCAGAATCCGTCCTTTTCTCACTGTGGAAACAACTCAAACTCTCATTGTTGCTCTTATTCACTCTCGTCTTGACTACTGCAACTCCCTGCTTATCGGTCTCCCTCTGTGCAAACTCTCCCCTCTCCAGTCTGTCCTGAATGCAGCAGCCAGGCTTGTCTTTCTTTCCAGCCGCTATACTGATGCCTCTACCCTGTGTCAGTCACTGCACTGGTTGCCTATCCAGTACAGGATACAACATAAACTCATCACTCTCACTCATAAAGCTCTCCACAACACTGCTCCTCCCTACATCTCCTCCCTCATCTCTGTCTACCACCCTACCCGCTCTCTCCGCTCTGCTGATGATATCAGGTTACACTCATCAATCATCCGAACCTCCCATGCCCGTCTCCAAGACTTCACACGTGCGGCACCAGTTCTCTGGAACATGCTACCGCGGGCGATCAGGCACACTCATAACCCTCATAGCTTTAAAAGAGCCCTGAGAACACATTTTCTCAGTCTGGCCTACCAGAATCCCTAATGCTAACACGACCCCCCTCCCCACACACTCCCTAGCGCACTTAACTGTATATAGATGTACTGTTTGGGTGGCAGGTTCATCCGAATTCTACGTATAACAACCCCATATTTATGTCACATGGCTGGACCATTGTAAATCTAGCACTTCTTACCCTTCGTCTCTCCTGTACACCCTAATAGATTGTAAGCTCTTGCGAGCAGGGCCCTCTCACCTTGTGTCTCATCTGTAAGTAGCTTTTCATTGTTCAATGTATTTATTTTGTCTGTACCCACACCGTCCAAATTGTAAAGTGCTGCGGAATATGTTGGCGCTATATAAATAAAGATTATTATTATTATTATTGAATAACTAGAATACAAGATAAGTTTATAGTGGAATGAACAATTATATCATAGAAACAGGTGCCTAGCACTTTACCTGTGCATGTGAGGTGGAGAATGAACGATAAATATTGGCAGTTTAGAGTGAAATGAACACATATTCCTGGGAAATAGGTGCCTAGCGCTTTACCTGTGCATGATAGGTGGGGAATGAACAGGATATATAGGCAGTTTAAAGTGAAATGAACACTTATTTCTAGGAAACAGGTGCCTAGCACTGTACCTGTACATGATAGGTGGGGAATGAACAGGATAAATAGGTAGCTAAGAGTGAAATGAAAACATATGCCAAGGAAACATGTTCCTAGCATTTTACCTGTGCATGATAGATGGGGAATGAAAAGGATATATAGGTAGCTAAGAGTGAAATGAAAAAATACTCCATGGAAACAGGTGCCTAGCACTTTATCTGTGCATGATAGGTGGGGAATGAACAGGATATATAGACAGTTTAGAGTGAAGTGAACACATATTCCATGTAAAAAGGTGCCTCGCACTTTACCTGTGCATCATAGGTGAGGAATGAACATGATATATAGGCAGTTTAGAGTGAAAAGAACAAATATTCCATACAAACGGGTGCCTAGAACTTTACCTGTGCATGATAGGTGGGGAATGAACAGGATATATAGGTAGCTAAGAGTGAAATGAAAACATATTCCATGGAAACAGGTGCCTAGCACTTTACCTGTGCATGATAGGTGGGGAATGAACATGATATATAGGCAGTTTAGAGTGAAATTAACTCATTTCATGTAAACAGGTGTCTAGCATTTCACCTGTGCCTGAGAGGTGGGGAATGAACAGGATATATAGGCAGTTTAGAGTGAAATGAACACATATTTCACGTAAACAGGTGCCTAGCACTTTACTTTTCCTGATAGCTGGTGAATGAAAATGCTATATAGGGAGTTTAGAGTGAAATTAACACATATTCCATATAAACAAGTGCCTAGCACGTTACCTGTCCATAAAAGGTGGGGAATAAACATGATATATAGGCAATTTAGAGTGAAATGAACACATATTCCATGTAAACAGGTGCCTAGCACTTTATGTGTGCATGATAGATGGGGAATGAACATGATATATAGGCAGTTTAGAGTGAAATTGTAAGGGACCAGTCTGGGACACACGAGAAAACACAGACAGAGTGAGGCCCTGACGCTGGTCCCAACCCCTGTCCCTGCCTTTTGGGGGTACCCGACTCCTTAAAGGTCGGCCCCAACCAGAAGATTGAAAACTACACTGAATACGTGGGAACACAAGACACAGACAAACAAATACAAAACACAATAAGGGAATGTCAGGCAAGCAAGGTTGGCAGCAAGCGGGCAGCGCAGTACAAAATCAGGAGGAGAAGAATAGTCAGAAGCCAAGCAGAGTCAGGTAACCAGAAAATCCAACAATAGACAGGCAAGCAGAAAGTATAGGAAAGACCCAATATAACAGGCACAGGGGACAGGTAAGGGAATCCTTAAATAGGGAACTGGTGAACACAGAGCAGAGGTGATAGGTGGAAAGAACAGAAAGCCGGATAGGGAAACAAGGCTGTCAATCAAAGAGGAACACAGATTAACTAAAAGGGTGCTGGAGGATTGCTGGGCACGGGCGTTGGCCAGTAATCAATAAACACACAGGAAGGAAAGACTCAGTTCACACTGGTAACCAAGAATACAATGCATTATGTCAAAAACCACGGTTTCCGTCGCAACGGCCGTGGCTGGCGACCAGAACTCGAAGCTGGGGGTCTGTCGGGCATGATCATGAGAGAAATCAACACATATTCCATACAAACAGGTGCCTAGAACTTTACCTGTGCATGATAGGTGTGGAATGAACAGATCTGGGCTCTGGATAAGATTCAAGCATATCTTGACTAAAAACTGATCCCAGGTCTCTTCTACACATTCCCAATGTTGGTGCAGACTGGACTTGGATACAAATACAGCTTTTTCTTCAACTCTACCCACAAGTGTTAAAAAGATCAAAACATAGTTACTATTTTGCTTGTCAGTGTCTGTTCTACCTAAATAGCTTGATTATTGTATCATAAGGTGATAAACAGCCTGATGTTACCATTTTACTACAGTAAAGTTATCACTTAAACATGCGCCATGTATGAGGGAGTCGGAGTCAGAGGTTTGGGAAATTGAGGAGTCGGAGTTGGGGCTTTAGCTTGCCGACTCCACAGCCCTGATTATTACTAAGTAATAAAGTACTATAAAGAAGTAAAGAAAGTTTCAGGGGCTAAATAAAAGATTGAATAAATAGAATACAAGATAAGTTTATAGTGGAATGAACAATTATATCATAGAAACAGGTTCCTAGCACTTTACCTATGCATGTGAGGTGGGGAATGAACGGGATATATAGGCAGTTTAGAGTGTAATGAACACATATTCCATAGAAACAGGTGCCTCGCCCTTTACCTGTGCATGATAGGTGGGGAATGAACAGAATATATAGGCTGTTTAGAGTGAAATCAACACATATTCCATACAAACATATGCCTAAAACTGTACCTGTGTATGATAGGTGGGGAATGAATAGGATATATAGGCAGTTTATAGTGAAATGAACACATATTCCACGTAAACAGGTGCCTAGCACTTTACCTGTGCATGATAGGTGGGGAATTAACATGATATATAGGCAGTTTAAAGTGAAATCAACACATATTCCATACAAACAGATGCCTAGAACTTTACCTGTGCATGATAGGTGGGAAATGAACAGGATATATAGGCAGTTTAGAGTGAAATGAACACATATTCCACGTAAACAGGTGCCTAGCACTTTACCTGTGCATGATAGGTGGGAATGAACAGGATACATAAGTAGCTAAGAGTGAAAATGAAAAGAACAATTATTCCACGTAAACTGCCTATATATCATGTTCATTTCCCACCTGTCATGCACAGGTAAAGGCTACACACCTGTTTCCATGGATTATGTGTTCATTTCACTCTTAGCTACCTATATATCCAGTTCATTCCCCACTTATCATGCACAGGTAAAGTTCTAGTCAACTGTTTCTATGGAATATGTGCTCATTTCACTCTAAACTGTCTATATATCATGTTCATTCCCCACCTACCATGCAGAGGTATAGAGCTAGGCACCTGTTTCCTTGGCATATGTTTTCATTTCACTCTTAGCTACCTATATATCTTGTTCATTCCCCATTTATCATGCACAGGTAAAGTGCTAGGCATCTGTTTCCTAGGAATATGTGTTCATTTCACTCAATACTGCCTATATATCATGTTCTTTACCCACCTATCATGCACAGGTAAAGTGGTAGGCACTTGTTTGTATGGAATATGTGTTGATTTCTAAACTGCCTATATATTATTATTTATTTTAAAGCGCCATTGATTCCAGGGAGCTGTACATTCAAAAAGCGAGGTTACATACATATATCAAGCAAGTACAATGATAACAGTGACTGACTTATGACTGGCACAGAGGGAGTGAGGGCCCTGCCCTCAAGGGCTTACAATCTACAGTGGAGGAGGAGAGAGACAGAAGGTGAGGGGCAGACATGTTTTTGGGGTAGCGCAGTGGCTGCTAGGTTTTTGTAGGTTATAGGCAATCCTGAAGAGATGGGTTTTCAGGTTGCTTTTGAACCTGGTGAAGGTGGGGGAGAGTCTGATGTGTTGGGGCAGTGAGTTCCAGAACGTGGGGGAAGCACGGGAGAAGTCTTGGAGATGGTTATGTGAGGAGCTGATAAGAGGAGAGCAGAGAAGAAGGTCCTGTGAGGGGAGATATCTGGAGATTAAGGCAGAGATGTATGGAGGGGAGAGGTTATGGAGAGCCTTGAGGTCATGGTTAGTAACTTGAAATGAATTCGCTGGGCAATGGGTAACCAGTGAAGGGATTGGCAGAGGGGGGAGGCAGAGGAGTAGCGAGGAGAGAGGTGGATGAGACGGACAGCAGAGTTGAGGATGGATTGAAGGGGAGCAAGAGTGTTAGACGAGAGGCCGCAGAGAAGTATGTTGCAGTAGTCAAGGCGAGAGATGACGAGGGCGTGCCAGGGGCGTTGCTAGGGTCCTAAAACATCCGGGGCTCGGGCCCTTTGTGTTTTTCCCGCCTCATTGTGAACTGCGGATGTTTTTTTACAGAGAAAAACCTTCTGTTCCTGTCACCAATTTTCTGCACATCCCACACAGATCCCGTCCATCACCTCAGCAGTCACTGTACAGTAAAAATCACCAATGACAAATTTACTTTTTCAGAACTTCTCACCTTCATATGACAATACCCCTAAACAGTCACCAAATAATCCACCGATACATGGAGCAAATCTACCAGACAAGTGATTGTGACTAAAAACACTCCTACAAAACCAAAACTATTACTACTTAAGGCTCAAATAATCCTGCCAGACCCTGACCGAACGCGACCCCCACATGTGACTACCAGCTGTACACAGGCTCTGATTACAATATACCACACCGCCATACATGGGGCCATATAGTGGTAGATACTAATTGTATGTAGACACTCTGCAGACATATAAGTGATTACCCTGCTGTTACATTTAGTAACTCACCGGAGATGTCTTTTCTGATCAGCGTCGTTCACTTTCCCTTTTCTTCTCCAGCCGGTTCACACCTTCATGCTGATTGCTCCCGGCCAATACTCGTCCCTGAGGATTTGGACACAAATATGTTAGAATCCTCACATTTCCAGCAACTCCTTAATTTTAGGTATAGCAGTCCCCTCAGTTAGGTATATAGGGGCACTGAAGCAGTATATGGGGCCACAGGCAGGAATATGGGGCCACAGGCAGGTAGATGGGGGCCACAGGCAGTATATGGGGGCACTGAGGCAGAATATAGGGGCACTGAGGCAGTATATAGGAGCACTGAGGCAGGTATATAAGAGCACTGAGGCAGGTATATAGGGGCCACAGGCAGGTATAGGGGGGCACAGGCAGGTATAGGGGGGCACAGGCAGTATATGGGGCCACAGGCAGGTATATAGGGTCATTGAGGCAGTATATGGGGGCACTGAGGCAGTATATGGGGGCCACAAGCAGGTATATAAGGGCACTGAGGCAGTATATGGGGGCAATGAGGCAGTATATGGGGGGCACAGGCAGGTATCGGGGGGCACAGGCAGGTATATGGGGCAACAGGCAGGTATATAGGGGCACAGGCATCATATGGGGGCCACAGGCAGGGATATGGGGGCCACGGCAGGGAAATGGGGGCACAGGCAGTATATGGAGGTCACAGGCAGTATATGGGGGCCACAGGCAGGTATTAAAGGGGCACAGGCAGCATATGGGGGCCACAGGCAGGCATTATAGGGGGCACAGGCAGGGATATGGGGGCCACAGGCAGGGATATGGGGGCCACAGGCAGGCATTATAGGGGCACAGGCAGGGATTTGGGGGCAACAGGCAGGGATATGGGGGCCACAGGCAGGCATTATAGGGGCACAGGCAGTATATAGGGGCACTGAGGATGTAAACGCTATAAAAATAACAACATTAATACTCCTTAACTCCCCGGCGAGCGCGCTCCGTCCTCTTCAGCCCGCGCTCCTCCGGCAGCTCCTCGGGCGCACGGCCTTGGACGCGGTGTGCGCCCGAGGACGGGCAGCGTCGCGATGACGTGATGTCATCGCGACGCTGTCGGCTGAGGCGCACGGGGCCGCGGCGGGTCCTCAGCGCTGTGAGGACCCGGCAGCCTCGCGGTGTAGGACCTGCGGGTCCGACACTGTCTGTGGGGCAGGGAACGCTCGCTCTCTGCCCCGCAGAAGCCCTCAGCTGTGTGTGCGTCCAGCGGACGCACATGCAGCTGAAGAGCCAGTCGGTGCTCCAGGCCCAGCGCAGAGGCCTGGAGCCCGGGAGACTCGGGGCACAGGGGGTTTTATTCGGGGCTCGGGCCCCGAATAAAACAGCCTAGCGACGCCCCTGGGGCGTGCACAAGCATTTTTGGAGAGTTGAAGTTGAGGAATGAGTGGATATGTGAGATATTTTTCAGGTGGAGGCAGCAGGCAGAAGTAAGGGCTTGGATGTGTGGTTTTAAGAACAGAGCGGAGTCGAATATTATCCCGAGGCAGCGGACTTGCGTAACAGGTGAGAGTGTACAGCTGTTGACTGAAATAGAGAGGTCAGGTGGAGGGATGGAGTGGGACGGTGGAAAGATGATGAGTTCAGTTTTCTCCACATTTAGTTTTAGGAGACGGGAGGAGAAGAAGAAGCATATGGACGATAGGCATTCTGGGATCCGGGAGAGAGGAGAGGTGACATCTGGGCCGGAGATGTAGAGCTGTGTGTCGTCCGCATACAGGTGGTATTGAAAGCCGTGTGAAGCTATGAGCTGACCGAAGCCAAGAGTGTCGAGAGAGAAGAGGAGTGGGCCCAGGACTGAGCCCTGGGGGACACCAACAAAGAGTGGCCGGGGAGTGGAGGTGGAGCGAGCATGAGAGACGCTGAATGTCCGCTCAGTGAGATATGAGGAGATCCAGGAGAGGGCCGAGTCCGTGATGCCGAGGGGGGAGAGGATTTGTAACAGAATGGAGTGGTCGACAGTGTCAAAGGTGGAGGACAGGTCTAGGAGGAGAAGCACAGAGTAGTGGCATGAGGCTTTGGCAGTTACTAGATCGTTGGTGACCCTGGTTAGGGCAGTTTCTGTAGGGTGGTGGGGTCGGAAACCAGATTGTAGTGGGTCGAGGAGAGAGTTGGAGGAGAAGTGGGAGGATAGTCGAAGATAGACATGCTGCTCGAGGAGTTTGGATGCAAAAGGAAGCAGAGAGATGGGGCGATAGTTGGACAGACAGGAGAGGTCAAGGGATTTTTCTTTAAGGAAGGGTGTGATGGCCGCTTGTTTAAAAGAGGAAGGGAAGATGCCAGAGGTTAGCGATAGGTTGAACAGGTGGGTGAGGGCTGGGATGATAACAGTGCTAAGGTCTGGGATGAGGTGGGATGGCAGTGGGTCAAGATTACAGGTAGTGAGGTTGGATTTGGACAGTAGAGAGGAAAGGTTGTCGTGAGTAACATGTTCATTCCCCACCTATCATGCACAAGTGCTAGGCACCTGTTTACATGGAATATCTGTTCATTTCACTCTAAACTCCCGATATAGCATTTTCATTTGCCAGCTATCATGTACAGGTACAGTGCTAGGCACCTGTTTCTATGGAATGTGTTCATTTTAATATAAACTCATCTTATATTCTATTTATTCAATCAATCGTTATTTAGCCCTTAAAACCTTCTTTACCTCTCCTTAACTTTTTATTACTTAGTAGTTATATTCATTCTTTTTCTTCATGCCTTTTAGTATGACCCCATAATTTTGCTTCTCGGGTTTTAGCCTTTGGAATAGTCTGTAAAGTCACTCTCCAGAAGGCTTCTCTGTGATATCATCTCGCTGTACTCCCTTGATTTTCTCAATGCAGAAAGGTGATGACATGGGAATTGGATGAAATGTGGAGCCGCGCTGGATACATTCCCTGGATTGGTTGATCAGCTGCTCTAAAATGCGTGGTTTTGTAATCTTCTGCTAGTGCAGCCTATCTACATCTGATCTGGAGTAGTGGCAGCTTCCTATGAACTACGTTTTACACCTTGTTGTGACCAGTGAACCTCTCGGTTGTAACATGTTTGCTTCAAGTAGAAAACCCTTGGGGATGCCTATAGGACGCTACAAACTGAGCTACAAGCCACACGTGTTACAAGGGGACGATGCAGGTAGAGACTCCACACACAGATAACAAACGCGGACCCCAGCGCAGTCATCGTCTCCAGGCACTTCTCCACTCACATGGCCGTGACGGCAGCGCGGGGAGCACGCCTCTCTCCTCGCCACGGACTGGCTGCTCTCATTATCACTTCCTGTTTTAGTTGAAGCTGAGTCAAAGTACTGGGAGCCGGAGGCGGCAGTGCGAGGACAAAGAGAGCCTTGTGCTGACTGAAACAGGGAGTCGGTGCCGGCTGCTTCCCTGGATGTCACAGTCACTGCTGTCTCGTCTGTCTGTGATGTACGAAGTTGTGTGTCATACAGGACAACAGCAGGGTGAGTAGGGAGCAGTGCAAGGACGGCGTGCGTATACGGGCGGCGGCGTGCGTATACGGGCGGCGGCGAAAGGACGGCGTGCGTATACGGGCGGCGGCGAAAGGACGGCGTGCGTATACGGGCGGCGGCGAAAGGACCGCGTGCGTAGACGGGAGGCGTCGTGCGTATTCGGGCGGCGGCGAAAGGACGCCGGTGTGCGTATACGGGCGGCGGCGCACGCGTGTGTAGGCGCCGGTGTTCAGCAGTGTCGGGACGGCGTGTGTGTATACTTAAAACACAAAAAAAATTGATAATAAACAATCGAACACGTTTTTCTTGCACCTGGCAGGTTTCATCAGGTAGGACAGCTGTAGGAGGACTGCGTATGTGTGTGCGCAGGCAGCGGTAGGAGCGTGCGTGCGCAGGCGGCGGTAGGAGGAGCGCAGATGTATGTGCGCAGGCGGCGGTAGGAGGAGCGTGCGCGCGCAGGCGGCGGTAGGAGGAGCGTGCGCGGCAGGCGGCGCGGTAGGGGTAGGGGGAGCGTTGCGCGCGCAGGCGGCGGGTAGGAGGAGCGTGCGCGCGCAGGCGGAGGTAGGAGGAGCGTGCGAGCGCAGGCGGCGGTAGGAGGAGCGGGCGTGCGTGCGCAGGAGGCGGTAGGAGGAGCGGGCGTGCGTGCGCAGGAGGCGGTAGGAGGAGCGTGCGCGCGCAGGCGGCGGTAGGAGGAGCGGGCGAGCGTGCGCAGGAGGTGGTAGGAGGAGCGTGCGTGCGCAGGAGGTGGTAGGAGGAGCGTGCGTGCGCAGGCGGCGGTAGGAGGAGCGTGCTTGCGTGCGCAGGCGGCGGTAGGAGGTGCGTGCTTGCGTGCGCAGGCGGCGGTAGGAGGTGCGTGCGCGGGGCAGGCGGCGGTAGGAGGAGCGTGCGCGCGCAGGCGGCGGTGGAGGATAGGAGGAGCGTGGCGCGCGGCAGGGCAGCGGGGTAGGAGATGCGTGCTTGCGTGCGCAGGCCGGGTGTAGGAGGTGCGTAGGTGCTTCCGTGCGCAGGCGGCGGTAGGAGGAGGGGGTGCGCGCGCAGGCGGCGGTAGGAGGAGCGTGCGCGCGCAGGCAGCGGTAGGAGATGCGTGCTTGCGTGCGCAGGCAGCGGTAGGAGGTGCGTGCTTGCGTGCGCAGGCAGCGGTAGGAGGTGCTTGCGTGCGCAGGCAGCGGTAGGAGGAGCGTGCTTGCGTGCGCAGGCAGCTGGCTGGAGGTGTGCGTGCTTGCGTGCGCAGGCAGCGGTAGGAGGTGCGTGCTTGCGTGCGCAGGCAGCGGTAGGAGGAGCGTGCGCAGGCAGCGGTAGGAGGAGCGTGCGTGCGCACGCAGGCAGCGGTAGGAGGAGCGTGCGTGCGCACGCAGGCAGTGGTAGGAGGAGGAGTGTGTAAGCTATATGTGTGCAGGCTGTGTGTTATATAAAATGGTTCTGACTTTAGTATCACTGTGTCACTATATCCAGTGGGGGTATATACTGTGTGTGTGTGTGTATATATATAAAAAATGTATATGTCACTCCATACAGTGATGCAAGAGTACTTGTAGCATATCGATGAACAGATGTCGCCCTATTCCGACCACTGACTGGCCGGTTTGCCGTACACTTTACCATCTTGCTGTGTGGCGTATGTATACTGGCAGCGGCGAAAGGACGGCGTGTGTATACGGGCAGCGGCGAAAGGACGGCGTGTGTATACGGGCAGAGGCGAAAGGACGCCGTGTGTATACGGGCAGAGGCGAAAGGACGCCGTGTGTATACGGGCAGAGGCGAACGGCCGGCTTGTGTTGCCGGGCAGAGGCGTAAGGCCGGCGTGTTGTTACTGTCAGATGCGAAAGGCCGGCGTGTGTTTCCGGGGTATACGGGCAGCGGCGAAAGGACGGCGTGTGTATACGGGCAGAGGGGAATGGCCGGCGTGTGTATACGGGAAGAGGCGCATGGACGGCGTGTGTATACGGGCAGAGGCGAAAGGACGGCGTGTGTATACGGGCAGAGGCGAAAGGACGGCGTGTGTATACGGGCAGAGGCGAGAAGGAACGGCGTGTGTATACGGGCAGAGGCGAAAGGACGGCGTGTGTTACGGGCAGAGGCGAAAGGAGCCGTGTGTATACGGGCAGAGGCGAAAGGACGCCGTTTGTGTATAGGGCAGAGGCGTAAAGGACGCGTTGTGTATACGGGCAGAGGCGAAAGGACGCCGTGTGTATACGGGCAGAGGCGGAAAGGACGCGTCGTGTATACGGGCAGAGGCGAAAGGCCACGCGCGTGTGTATACGGGCAGAGGTCGAGCAGGACGGCGGTGTGTGATAGAGGCAAAGCGAAAGGACGGGTTGTATATCAAGGGCAAGCGACAAGGACGGCGTGTGTATAGGGAGAGGCGATAAGGACGCGTATGTGTATACGGGCAGAGGCGAAAGGACGGCGTGTGTATACGGGCAGAGGCGAAAGGACGCCGTGTGTATATGGGCAGCGGCGTGAGGACGGCGTGTATATGGACAAGGCGCACGCGTGTGGAGGCGCCGGTGTTCAGCATGGTCGGGACGGCGTGTGTGTATACTTAAAACACAAACAAACTTGATAATAAACAATCGAACACGTCTTTCCTGCACATGGCAGGCTTCATCAGGTAGGACAGCTGTAGGAGGACTGCGTATGTGTGTGCGCAGGCGGCGGTAGGAGGACTGCTTATGTGTGTGCGCAGGCGGCGGTAGGAGGAGCGTGGCGCAGGCGGCGGTAGGCGGAGCGTGCGCGCGCAGGCGGCGGGGTAGGAGGAGCGTGCGCGCGCAGGCGGCGGTAGGAGGAGCGTGCGCGCGAAGGCGCAGGGAGCAGGAGCGTGCGAGCGCAGGCGGACGTAGGAGGAGCGTGCACAGGCGGCGGTAGGAGGAGCGTGCGCGCAGGCGGCAGTAGGAGGAGCGCAGATGTATGTGCGCAGGCGGCGGTAGGAGGAGCGTGCGCGCGCAGGCGGCGGTAAGAGGAGCGAGCGTGCGTGCGCAGGCGGCGGTAGGAGGAGCGAGCGTGCGTGCGCCGGAGGCGGTCGGTGGAGCGAGCGTGCGTTCGCCGGAAGCGGTAGGAGGAGCGTGCGTGCGCAGGATGCGATAGGAGGAGCGTGCGTGCGCAGGAAGCGATAGGAGGAGCGTGCGTGCGCAGGAAGCGATAGGAGGAGCGTGCGTGCGCAGGAAGCGATAGGAGGAGCGTGCGTGCGCAGGAAGCGGTAGGAGGAGGAGTGTGTATGTGTGTGCGCCCAGGCAACGGTAGGGGGACAGCAGTGTAAGCTATATGTGTGCAGGCTGTGTGTTATATAAAATGGTTCTGACTTTAGTATCACTGTGTCACTATATCCAGTGGGGGTGTATTCTGTGTGTTTGTGTGTATGTATATGTATATATATATATATATGTTATATATATATTATTATATATTTTACTCATATCACCAGGCCACTTTATTAGGTACACCTGTCCAACTGCCGTTAACACTTAATTTCTAATCAGCCAATCACATGGCAGCAACTCAGTGCATTTAGGCATGTTGACATGGTCAAGACAATCTCCTGCAGTTCAAACGAGCATCAGTATGGAGAAGAAAGGTGATTTGAGTGCCTTTGAACGGGGCATGGTTGTTGGTGCCAGAAGGCTGGGTTGAGTATTTAAGAAACTTCTGATCTTCTGGTATTTTCACGCACATCCATCTCTAGGGTTTAAGAGAATGGTCCGAAAAAGAAAAAAAATCCAGTGAGCGGCAGTCTGTGGGCGGAAATGCCTTGTTGATGCCAGAGGTCAAAGGAGAATGGGCAGACTGGTTCGAGCTGATAGAAAGGCAAACAGTGACTCAAATAGCCACCCGTTACAACCAAGGTAGGCAGAAGAGCATCTCTGAACGCACAGTACGGCGAACTTTGAGGCAGATGGGCTACAGCAGCAGAAGACCACACCGGGTGCCACTCCTTTCAGCTAAGAACAGGAAACTGAAGCCCCCAATTTGCCCAAGCTCATCGAAATTGGACAGTAGAAGATTGGAAAAAACGTTGCCTGGTCTGATGAGTCTCGATTTCTGCTGCGACATTCGGATGGTAGGGTCAGAATTTGGCGTCAAACAACATGAAAGCATGGATCCATCCTGCCTTGTATCAACGGTTCAGGCTGGTGGTGGTGGTGTCATGGTGTGGGGAATATTTTCTTGGCACTCTTTGGGCCCCTTGGTACCAATTGAGCATCGTTGCAACGCCACAGCCTACCTGAGTGTTGTTGCTGACCATGTCCAATCCTTTATGACCACAATGTCCCCAAAACATCTGATGGCTACTTTCAGCAGGATAATTGCGCCATGTCATAAGCTGGAATTCATCTTAGACTGGTTTCTTGAACATGACAATGAGTTTCACTGTACTCAAATGGCCTCCACAGTCACCAGATCTCAATCCAATAGAGCATCTTTGGGATGTGGTGGAACGGGAGATTCGCATCATGGATGTGCAGCCGACAAATCTGCGGCAACTGTGTGATGCCATCATGTCAATATGGACCAAAATCTCTAAGGAATGCTTCCAGCACCTTGTTGAATCTATGCCACGAAGAATTGAGGCAGTTCTGAAGGCAAAAGGGGGTCCAACCCGTTACTAGCATGGTGTACCTAATAAAGTGGCCAGTGAGTGTGTGTATATATATATATATATATATATATATATATATATATATATATATAAATGTATATGTCACTCCATACAGTGATGTATTTGTATCATATGGATGAACAGATGTCGCCCTATTCCGACCACTGACTGGCCGGTTTGCTGTACACTTTACCATCTTGCTGTGCAGCTATCATTAGCATTCTGTTTCTGATGAGCCTGTTCTACATTCAGATTGTTATCATGAAGTTCAGGGTGTGGTGAATAGTAAACTTAATTCAAATCTGGTCTTTCCAGTCCAGTAAAACTGTGTTAGAATTGTTCTTTACATACCACATATCCTTTCATACCAGAACTGCACAGCTACAGGATATGTGGATTTATTACATTGTCAGAATTGTTAAATGTATTGTTAATGGAATCTCTAACTGATTTTAAAAATGAGATGGAGAAAGCAATGTGTAAGTAACACTGCCCAACCTTTGCCCTTGTCTGCTCAGTGCCAGTCTAGCATTGAGCAGAACCATGTAATCTGACTCAGACTGTTTGCTGTGGACATGCTGCCTAACAATACCATTGAAAAGCGTTGTATTCACATTTTTACAATAATGACATTTCTGTTGTGAAATCGTACTGCCATTGCATTTGTACTTTGTCTTGATCCTGGTGTAACAATAGGTCACTATAATTTCGACACTGAGTCACATCATAACCACATTAGTCATATGTCTGAGCGTCTCCCACTGCTGGGAATCGTAACGTATAGATTTTCTCTTGAATTCAACTTTCTGAAATGTTCTGTGGAATGTGGCACATTATATAATAACCTTGTAAAAGTAATATATCATAGTAATAATATTTCAGTAGATGTTAGATTTTTTATAATAAACAATACCTTTTATCTCCATTTTAACCGGAACATAAGATAGTTATTACTGCCTGATTGGCACCTTGAATCCTTTCAATCTACTTGTGCTTGTACTGATTACATTTGTAGGGCATCAGGGTTTCTACTTAGGACATAAGTTAGATGTGGGGTTTAAAGTGATCCAGTCAGATGGTTTATGTTGCCCTATCTGAGAGTAGGATATGATAGCGGAAGGGAAGTCGAGCTCTGTCATGTATAGGTTTATAGGATTTGGAGCAGGATTTCTGAGTAAAAAGCAGAGAGAATCCTGTAATAGGAGTCCTGCTTCCCTCGCCCACATACAGTGATTGACGGCTGCATTAACGTGTGTACAGAGCAAACTGTCAATCGCTGTGTGGGCGTGGGAAGCTGCAGTTTCACTGTCGGTTTGATTTTCTTCTCTGCTTTTACTTAGAAATCCTGCTGCAAATCCTATAAACCGATAAACTGCAGAGCTCAACTTCTCTCCCTCTATCACATCTGCTCTCAGATAGGGCAGCTTAAACCACCTGACAGGTTCCCTGCAAATCAGTCGTATGACAAGTAAGCAACTCTACTTGTTAAAAAGTTACAACACGTGATTGTTCCGTGCTTAGAACTGCCGTGAAATAAAAAAAGTACACCCTCTTTAAATGATGTGGTTTTATATATCGGGTCATAATGAAAACCTTTAGGATATGTTCATACGGCATAATTGCGGGGTGTACTTTGGCGCATAATTGCTCTGCAATACTTCCAAAATATGTGTAAAAACTTAATTGCATGCCATGAATCAATAGCGTATATATTGATATTTGTGGGCCTTGGTTTATGCACAGCTCTCCTATGCTACATTCACACAGGGTGATTTGCGGTGAATTTGGTACTAATTAGTTGTGGGCTTTTTGTGGATTTTATAGAGGATTTTTATACATTAACTACAATGGGAAAAGACAAAGCCTTCATAAGAG
>JAODAL010012319.1:60000-95936 GCA_025379985.1 Phyllomedusa bahiana
ACTATATTATATATATATATATAGATGTGTGTGTGTGTATTATTATTTATATATATATATATGTGTGTGTGTATATAGTATATAATATATTATATAATATGCCTGTGTGTGTAATATTATATATATCTATATATATTTATATATAAATATGTGTGTGTGTATATATTATATAATAAATTTATATATGGTGTATTTATAATATATTTTATATATATATATGTGTGTGTGGTGTATATATATATATTATATATATATGTGGTGTGTGTGTGTATTACTATATACTATTATATATATATATTTTATATGTGTGTGTGTGTATATATATATATATATATATACTGTGTGTGTGTGTATAATATTTTTATATATATTATATTATATATCTATATGTGCTTTGTGTGTATATATATATATATTATATGTGTTTGTGTGTTATTATAAAAAATATTATATATATATATGTGTTTGTGTTTATATATATATATTTATATTTGTGTGTGTATATATATATATATATATATATATATGTTTGTGTGTGTATATATTTATTATTATATATATATATATAGGTTGTGTGTTTTATATATATATATCTATATATTATATATATTCTATATATGCTTGTGTGTTGTGTGTATATATCGTTATGTGTGATGTGGATTACTATATAATAGATTTATATATATTATGTGTGTGTATATATATATATACATATATTATTTATTTATTATATATGTTGTGATAACAATAATTAAAGTGCTTTGAAAACCCCGTAGGCGGTATTTGCAAGCTAACTATAATAAAGGGAACTCTTTTAGGGTATAGAGCGCTCGCTTGTGATAAAACACAATAGGGTTAGTATTTATTATTTAGATATATTTTATTCTATCATAGCACATGACGCGTTTCAAGCGGTCGCAGCCCGCTTCTTCAGATATGCAAAGACTATACAGAATGCAAACACTTTATACTATGATATTCAAATTCGAGGCTGTCTTAGTGAGTAAATAAAGTTCATTCACAAAAAAAAGTTCATTCACAAAGTTGTAATCAAAAGAGCACCATGTTCACAAACATATAAACTACGTGCCTAAAATATTTAAACAATGGTAGATGATCTAAAAACCTTTGTATAGAAAACAAAAATATATATATATCTTAATAATAAACAACAAATTTTTTTAATAGAAAAATATAAAAAAATATATATAAATATATATAAAAAAAACCAATTTATGTATAAAAATGAATATAAAAAATGAAATAATAAAAATCAAATATACAATAAAAAATATGGCATACAATAATCAATTAGTTATATATAATTAATTATCTGGAAAATTTAGATAGTAATTATATCTGAAAGTAAATAAATAAATAGCATCCTTGTTATCTCGTTGAAACCATGGGGCTTCTGGTGTTCAATTTGTCAATCCAATACACCTCCCTTCCTACTTAACAATTTTGGCCCTATCTGTCGCAATCCTAGGGATACGAGTCTATGGGTTGTATAGAAAATTGGCTCCCTCGTATCATGGAACTCCAAAAGATGACGAGGGAAGATATAAGAAGTTTACCCTTGTCGGATAGGCATACCTATGATTATTTAATCTGAGGGAGAGTTTTTGTTGAGGTCTTACTACACAACATACTGGTATGTTGCAGCAGCACGTCAATTAAATAAATCCCCCAAAACGAACACCAACACATAATCACTATTACAGGATAAATTCTCTTTCATTTTAAAGACTTCCTGTGTCACTGTTGATGTAAAAGTATTACTAATTACCATTTGTTTGCAACATTTACATCTAAGGTTGCCGCAGGGGGTAGAACCTTTTACAACAGAATTTTTTTCTTTTCTTATTGCACTATTTACCTTGGTGTTGTTTAAGTTTAGATGGGGACCAAGATATATTTTTTTAATGTTCTAGATTTATGTAAAGTAAATTGAGGGCGTTGTACGGGATAACACCCTTGAGGCCTGGGTCTCGTAATAAAATATTCCAAGGTTTATATAAAATATTTTGTACCTCTTTATACTGACTATTTTGGGTAGTTATGAGGCTTATATTGAAATCTCTGTCATTCTTTGGTTTTTTATCTGATTTTAAATATTCAGCTTGTGTCAATGCAGCAGCTTTATTACAGGCGCCTTTCAAAAGTTGACCAGGGTATTTTCTTTGTTTGAATTTATTAGTTAAAATTTCCGCTTGCTCATTAAAAGTTTCCACTTCAGTGCAATTCTTTTTTAATCTTCTGTACTGCCCGAAGGGAATATTTCTTATCCAACTTTTTTGATGGTTCGAGTTGAATAATAAATAATTGTTCGAATCAGTTTTTTTAAAAAATGTTTTCGACGCCACTTTATCATTATTAATATATAAATGTAGATCACAAAAAAAAAATAATTCGTCGCGGAGATGAGCAGTAGAAGTAAATCTAATACCCCAAGAGTTGTCATTTAAAATACTTACAAAATTATTAAAAGTATCGAGCGTACCCTCCAAATGAAAAAAGATCATCGCATAAAAACGTTTGTAATAAAATAATATTGTTTAAAAACGGAATTATCAGGAATTTTTGTATAAAAATACCCTCAAACGCCCCCATAAAAAGGTTAGCAGCGAAGGGGCCACCAATGGTCCCTCAATCGCCGTACATACTTGCTGACTGGTAATGGGCGGAGTTTATTTAAAAAAAATTTGTTTTTTAAAATGAGTTCTAAACCTTGTAGTAGAAAAGTTTTAAAAGCTTCAGAAAATATAGGTTCGGTATCTAAAAATTTAGCAGTTGCTTCTAAACCCAACTCATGCCTAATATTGGAATAAAGTGCCGTTACATCTAAAGAAGCAAAAATTAATCCTTCATTCCATTCCATGCCTATGAGATCCCTCAAAACAGTATCAGAATCTTTGAGGAAACTAGACAAACCCTCGACCATAGGTTGAAGTTGTATGTCTATAAAATGGGAAAGGTTAGAAAATATTGAATTAACCCCAGAAATTATGGGGCGTCCTGGAGGATTATTTTCGTCTTTATGGACTTTGGGGAGGTGGTAAAAGAAAGGAATGGATGGATTTTGAATGATTAAAAAATTCCTTTCTTCTTTCGTGATGATATTATTCTCATAGTTTTGTTTAATAAATTCTTCATATTTAGTTTTTAAATCATCATGGACTGTAGATGAAACTTTTTTATAATAGAATTCATCTTCAAGAATTCTCAAAGCTTCCTTGTTGTATATATCATAGTCCTGGAAATTGGGGGGGGGGGGGGGGGGGGGGGGGGACATGGCTCGTCCTTTGGTCCGCATTACGTATCAAATATCTTATTATTAGATAATTCTTTAATGCTGCACTTCTCTTTTCGGGAGCGGTTAGGATGGAGTAGGTAATTTTTTTCTATAATTTCTTAAAAATCTTCCGAAACACAGATCCAAAAAAAAACTCGGGATATGGTTACCCTGACGCTTAAGGGGATAAAAATTTCCGTACGATTTTCACCTCAGGGCCCAAACGTCCATGGGTCGGTAATTCTTCAGAATGAATATCCTCTAAAGGGGTACCAACTGGTTTATTTGATCGTTTTCTTGTATTGAAAAATCTCTTAAGAGTAAGTTTTCTAATGAGTTTGTGGAGGTCCTGGAAGACCACAAAATCGTCAATAGTGTTATCGGGGCTAAAACTAAGACCCTTGCGTAAAATAGTTTCTTCAATTATCGATAATTTATACTTGGATAAGTTATATTTTTTTTTTCTTTTGGTATCACTATTTTTTTTAGATAATTTCTTTTTTAATTTTTTTCCTCACATGTTATATCTAATTTTGTAAAGCCTTTTCGACTTCCCTGCTCTCTGGTTCCTCTAGAGATAATTTTCTTTTTCTGTCCAGAATGAGGTTTTGGGGAGGTGGGCATTTAGAATAACTTGTTGTTTGAGATTTTTCTTCAACGTGATTGTGACGTTTTAGCCTGGGGTTTACCCTAAAAAGATTCTGATGGGAGTGCTGTGGAGAGTATTAACTACAGTTTC
Source organism: Phyllomedusa bahiana (assembly GCA_025379985.1). Classification (NCBI taxonomy): domain Eukaryota; kingdom Metazoa; phylum Chordata; class Amphibia; order Anura; family Hylidae; genus Phyllomedusa; species Phyllomedusa bahiana. The sequence continues at coordinate 64,035 of JAODAL010012319.1, forward strand.
TATTAAACCAGGTGATTCAGAAATAATAGGTTCTTTCTCTGTGAGATCTTATTATGTGCGATAATACGATTGTGACTGAGATAACTAAACGGAAGGGGATTTGAACAATCCTAGAGGGAGAAGTGAGATCTTCCCCTCTATTTTAGTGATACCACGAGGGAGGGGATTTGAGTGAGAAGTGTTAGCTGATGTTAAAAGTGAACTAGAATGGGATTGTAATAATAACGTGGGGGGTAGGTAGATAATGGGGGGGTAAAGCCAAGATAGATTCCTCTAGGCCTATCTTGTGTTAGTGAAATCTATTTCCCCCCAATTAGTAGGTATTATGGACTAAACGATCTTCCTTTCATTGATTAGCTAAACGATGGTTTCTTATCATCTCAAATGTGGAAATTCAATATTTAGGACCCTTACTCCTTATTAATATTTTACTGGGCTTTAGGTATATCTTTATGTTGTTTATCCAAAATTAGAGTTAAAAAATAGTCGTGGACTGGATTTGTCATTTGAGGGTCTTCTCTTACTATTACTATTTATGTTCCCATGGTTAAATCCCTTAGTATTAGGGCGAGTCTGTATGTGTCATTTACCCTAACAGGAGGGTTTCTTCTGCTACCTAACTGTAATGTTTGGGTTCTTAATACTGGGGTCCACAGTCAGAGTAGCAGTGGTAGTTGGTGACAAAGGAAGTTTTTAAAATGAAAGAGAATCTATCCTGTAAAAGTGATTATGTTGTTTATTTAATTACGTGCTGCTGCAACATACAGTATGTGGGGAAGACCTCCACAAAACTCTCCCTCAGATTAATAATCATAGGTATGCTATCCGACAGGTCGTTAAACTCTGTTTAGCTTACCTCGTCATCTTTTGAGTTCCAATTGATTCGAGGGGAGCTCAATTTTTCTATACATCCCATAGATCGTATTATCTGAGGATTGCACAGATAGCGGCCAAAATGTTAAGTAGAGAAGGAGGGTGTATTGGATGTACCAAATTGAGCCACTTGAAAGCCCATGTTTAAAGAGATACTTGATGCTCATTATTTAATTACTTTCAGATAGTATTACTATTATAAATTTTCAGATAATTAATTATTATATACTAATTGATTATTGTATGCATATTTTTATTGGTATTTTTGATTTTTATTATTTCATTTTAAATATTTTTTATATATAAATTGTTTTTTATATATATTTTTTTTATATTTTTTCTATTAAAATTTGGTTATTTTTAAGATATATATATATATTTTTTTCTATACATAAGTTTTTAGATCATATAACATTGTTTTAAATAATTTTGGGCAATAGTTATATGTTTGTGATACATTTGCTCTTTTGAATACAACTTGTGAATGAACTTTTTTTTGTGAATTGAACTTTATTATTTACTAAGGACGCTCGTTTTGTATCATGAGTATAAAGTGTGTTGCCATTCTGTATCAGTCTTTGCATATATGAAGAAGAGGGCTGATGCGACACGTGAAACGCGTCATGGCTATTGATAGAATAAATTATATTAAATAATAATACTAAACCTATTGTGTTTATCACAAGGCGAAGCGCTCTAAGACCCTTATAAGAGTTACCTTTATTATAGTTAGCTTGCAAATACCCCACTGGGGTTTGCCAAAAGCACTTTAATTTTGTTTATTAGTACTCCTGGCGTACTCGTGGAACACGAGAAGCGGGAAACCCGCGGACAGGAGCTGCTTTTTTCCATCTCCGCACTGTGAGACTCCGCGGATTTATACGGATGTACCGTTTATTCCTCGTACAGCACCAAAAGGTTGAGCACCTGACCTTCTATCTTAATCTCGGTGCTTGTTGTATGTGGAACCCGATCTGCGCTTTCTTTTTTTACAGCCGATAGTAACTCGTCTGCTTTAGGCAGACGAGTGCACCAATATCTATTATTATCCAGCCCGAGCTCGGGAATTGGCAGGCTGAAAAGGCGCAACCCGTGGTTCTTCCTTCTATTTTCCCCTTGACTGAGGGAAGTGTTTAAACCGAGCTGTACGGTCCCATTTTACGCAAAAATAGGTAGAGCGATCATCTTGTTATATAAAGGTTATAAGAATTTGGACTATATTACACTATCTGGGCACTTTTTTACTCTTGCATCCGTGGTTCCATATAAACCTGAGGATGGATTATTACAACAGAGACAGTTACAAGAAAATAAAATTATGGATAGACTAATCAAGGCACAGTCCAGTAGGAGAAGTAAACCTCGTGTGGAAACAACGTGAATACAGTGAGGAAGAAACTAAGTCGTTATATGGCATCTCCCGTACCCTTGAGAAGGGTTTATTATCTGAGAGCTTTCAGCATATAGACGCAAACTTTTTTTAAATTTTTTATTTTAGGGGAGAAAAAAGGGTACCCAAGGGTTTAAAAAATTTTAAAAAAACCCCAAACCCCTTTTTAGAAAAATGATCAATTTTTAAAAAATTTGGGCAAAAAAATTTGGATATATTTCTTTAAATTTGAGGGGCCCTTATTGGTTAATAAAGAAAGAATAATTTTTTTTAATATTCCCTAGAGAAAAAGAAACCAATTTGTGGGTTTTTTTTCTGATTTTCGATCTAAACCCGAATCCCAAATAGTTTAGAACAAAAAAGGTTAATAACCTAAAAAGAAATGAATTAATGTAATTAAAAAAAAATTAAACAAAAATTTTCCCCGAGAAAACAGTTTTGAGAAATCAAATCCAAAATTTCCAGAATGGGAAAAATTTTGATAGGTTTAAAACCCCGGGGAAGGGATCTGAGTTACCATGGGAAAAAATACCATTTTTAAAAAAAAATCTGAACATGCAGTTACCACTGGAACTGTGGAACCCATAGTAAAAAACCCTAAACATTACATAAAGGAAAACAGAAAAAACCCCTCAACTATTTAAATGATACATACAGCCCCGCCCCCTAGCAAAAAGGGGTTTTTAAAACCATGGGAAAAATTTATAGTAATAGCAAAGAAGACCCTAAAATTTGATAAATCCACCCAAACGATTATTTTTAAATTTCCCAATTTTTTAGAAACAAACAACAAAAAAAATATATTTTAAAGCTCAGTAAAAATATCAATATGGGAAAAGGGGCCCCAAATATTAAATTTTTCCGTTTCTGAGAGAAGAATCAATCTTTAGCTAAGGCAAATGGGGAAGATTGTTTAACTTTTAAAAACCTCTAAAGGGAATAGATTTTTTACTACACATAAAAAATTTAGAGGAATCCATTTTGGTTTAAAACCCCCCACTCTATCAACTACCCCCACGTTATTACAACAACCTAAACCTGTTCATTTTCCCAAATATCATTTAAAAACCTTCCACTCAAATCCCCCCCTCTGTTTTTCCCAAAAAAAAGAAGGAGTTTCTTTTTTCTCCTTCTATTAAATATTTTAAATTCCCTCCCTTTTTTATCACAATCAAAAACTGTATCGCAAAATTATAGACCTCACAGAGAATAAACCCCAAAATTTGTTTTCTGAATCACCTGTTTTAATAAAACGTATTTAACACTCCACAGCACTACCATCAGAACCCTTTTTAAAGGGGGAAAAACCCCCCGGTTAAATTTTTCCAATTCCGTAGGGGGAAACTCTCAAAAAAACAAGTTTTTCCCAAAATCCCCACCCCCCAAAAAACTCTTTCTGGACAGAAAAAAAAAAATTTAAAACTCTAGGGGAAAACCCAGAGGACGGGGATTCAAAAAGGGCTACAAAATTAGATTTAACATGTTGAGGAAAAAATTTAAAAAAAAGAAATTACCCAAAAAAATTTAAAGGTGATACAAAAAAAAAAAATAATAACCATCTAAGTATAAATTATCGATAATTGAAGAAACTATTTTACGTAAGGGTCTCGGCTTTAGCCCCGATAATACCATTAAAGGGGTTTTGTGGCCCCTTTCAAATCTCCAAAAAACTCTTAGAAAATTTAACCCCAAAGTTTTTTTAAAAACAAAAAAAACGATCAAAAAAAATCATTTTTGGTACCCTTAAAGAGGATACGGGGTTCTGAAATATTACCGACTCCTGGACGTTTGGGCCCTGAGGTAAAACCCGGTTTTCCAAATTTTCCCCCCTTTAAAATGCGAAAGGGTAAATCAAAACCCCTTTTTTTTTCTAAAATTTGGTCGGAAGTTTTTAAAAAAATTTAAAAAAAAAATTACCTCCCCCATCCAACCTTTCCCGGAAAGAAAGTGCAGCTTTAAAAAAAATTATCCGACAAAAAGATATTGTGAAAACGTAATGCGGACAAAGGGGGAGCATTTGGTTTAAATTCGGGAAACCTATGAAATAAAACAAGGAAAGCTTTGAAAATTTCCTTAAAGATAAAATTCTATTATAAAAAATTTCATCTACAGTCCTTTTTAATTTAAAAAACTAAAAAATAAAAATTTATTAAAAAAAAACAAAGAAATAATATCACGAAAGAAAAAGGAATTTTTTAACCCTTTTCAAAACCCAAACCATTCCTTTTTTACCACCTCCCCAAATCCATAAAACGAAAATAATCCCCAGGACCCCCATAATTTGGGTTTAATTTCCAAAAATTTTCTAACCTTTCCCTTTTTAAAATAAAAACCATAAAAACCTTAAAAACCTATGGTCGGGGTTTTTCCCTATTTTTCCTCAAAGATTCTGATACTTTTTTTGAGGGACCTAGGGAAAGGAAATTTGGAAGGGAAGGTTTAAAATTTTTGCTCTTTAGATGTAACAGCACTTTATTTCCAAAAAATTAGCCCACGATTGGGGTTTAGAACCCAATTTGGTAAATTTTTAGATACCGAACCTATATTTTCTGAAGCTTTTAAAACTTTTTTATTGCAAGGTTTGGAACTTATCTTAAAAAATTATTTTTTTAAATATAACTCCGCCCATTACCATCAGCAAGTAGGTACGGCGATGGGGACCAGGGTGGCCCCATCGGGGCACCTTTTTTTTGGGGGGGGTTTGAGGAATTTTTTTTACAAAAATTTTGGGTAACCTTTTTTAAAAAAAACAAATTTTTTATTATAAACCCTTTTATCGTTTATCTTTTATTTTAAATTTGGGGGGGTAAAGCTGATACTTTTTTTAAAAATTTTTTTAAATTTTTTAAACGACAATTTTTTTGGGGTATTAGAATTTTCTTCTACCCCCTTTATTCACATGAATTAGTTTTTTTAGATCTACATTTATATATTAATAATGGTAAAGTGGCATCGAAAACATTTTTTAAAAAAAAAAGAAAATTTGAATAATTAAATTTTTTATTCAACTCGAATCATCAAAAAAATTTTTATAAGAAATATTCCCCCTTTGGGCGTAAAGAAGATTTAAAAAAAAATTGCACGAAATGGAAACTTTTAATGAGCAAGCGGGAAATTTTAACTAATAAATTTAAACAAAAAAATCCCCGGTTCAACTTTTGGGAAAAGGGGCCCCGTAAAAAAAGCTCTATATTGTCACAAGCTGAATATTTAAAATCCGAAAAGAAGCCAAAAAATGATAAAGATTTCAATATAAGCCTCATAACTACTCAAAAAAAAACAATTTAAAAAAGGTACAAAAAAATCTTATTTAAGCCCTTGGAAAAATTTTATTACAGACCCAGGCTCAAGGGTGGGTTTTCCCCCTAAAAACGTTTCCCCAATTTATTTAAAGACGATTTCCCGGGCATTTAAAAAAAAAAATTTGGGTCCCTCCCCCAAAATTAAACAACACACCAAATTAATAGTGCAAAAAGAAAAGAAAAAAATTCTGTTTTTAAAAGGGTTTTACCCCCTGCGCGACCTCAGATGTAAATGGGTTTCAAACAAATGGTAATTAGCAATACCTTTACATCAACGTGAAAAAAGGAAGTCTTTTAAAAAAAGAGAATTTTTTTCCCGTAAAAAATGATTAAAGTTGTTTTTTTTAATTACCTGCTGCGGGAATAGCAATATTTTGGGGAAGACCTCCACAAAACTTTTTCCCCCCAACAAATAATCATAGGTATGCTATCCGACAAGGAAAAAATTTTGTATAGCTTACCTCGTCATCTTTTTTGGGGTTCCATGATACGAGGGGAGTCCAATTTTTCCCATACAACCCATAAAATCTTTTCTCCGAAGGGAATAATGAAAGGGGCCCAAAAATTTTTTTAGGAAAGGGGTGATTGGATGTACAAATTTTAAAAACCCCGAAAACCCCCTGGGTTTAAAAAGAGATACAAGATGCCCATTTTATTTAATTACCTTCAGATATATTATTATTATGAATTTTAGACAATCAATTAATAATTTTAAAAGATTTAAGGGATGGGATATCTTATTTTTCCTTTTTTTTAATTTTTGATTTTTTTTTAAATAAAAGGAAGAAAAATTTTTTAATTTTTTATTTTTATTTTTTCATATAATTATTTTTTATTTTTACATATTCTTTTATTCTCTGTATTAAAATTAGGTTATTTTTAAGATGTACTATATATATATTTTTTTTCTATGTACAAGTTTTTAAACCATATAACATTGTTTTAAATAACTTTTAGGCAATAGTTATATGTTAGTGAAACATGCGCTCTTTAGATTCAACTTTGTGAATGAAACCTTTTTTGTGAATGAATTCTATTTATTTACTAAGGAGCCTCGTTTGGATACCATGAGTATAAAGTGTTGCCATTCTGTATTAGTCTTTGCTTATCTGAAGAAGCGGGCTGTGACCCGTGAAACGCGTCATGAGCTACGATAGAATAAAATATATCTAAATAATATTAATTACTCCATTGTGTTTATCACAGCGAGCGCTCTAGACCCCATACGAGTTCCCTTATTATAGTTAGCTTGCAAATACCCGTTCTGGGCTTGCAAAGCACTATAATTCCGTTCATATATATATATACATATATATATTATATATATATATATAACTATGTATATATATATATATATGTAATATATATATATTATATATATATATTGTGTGTATATATATATGTATATTTATATATATAATATATATATATATGTGTGTATATAAAATGTGTTTTATATATATGTGTGTATATAATGTGTGTATATATAATATATATAATATATGGGTGTAATATAGTGTGTATATATATATATGTAATATAAAATAAATATAATATATATATGTAAATATATATATATTTTATATGTATATATGCGTATATATAATGTATATATGTTATATAATATGTATATATGCGTATATATAAATGTATATATTATGTATATATGTGTATATATGTGTATATATATGTGAAAATAAAATATGCGTATATATATATAAAAATATATATGCATATATATATGCGTATAAAATATATGCGTATATATTTTGTATATATGCTTTAAAAATATGTATATAATGCGTGTATATGTATATATGCGTATATATAATGCGTTTTATATATATGCGTATATTTTACATACATATATATATATATAATATATATATATATATATATATATATATATATAATATATAATATAATATATATATATATATACACACATACCACAACAACACACACACACACACACATATACACACAAATATTTATATGTACATGACTTTCTGGTTTCTATCTTTAATGTCCCCACTGGGAGCTTTGGCAGCACTGCAGTGACAGGATTGCTTACTAGTTCTCTTCCAGGCCCACTAACTGCCAGAGAGGTGTTAGTGTTATCAGCAGGACCTAGTAAGGCTATGTTCAGAAGGCTTAAAATGGAACGTATCTCGTGCCGTACTGCAATGGCTTTTCTCCACGATGAGTGGAGGAAAGCTCTCCCCCTTCAAAATCACTTGCACATATTCCGCCCGAAAACCGGACGGAAGAATGTGCACGCACAATGTTTTTCAGGCGGCCCGTGGGCGGAAAAACCGTGCAGTGGGGACTGCTGCACGGGTTTTCCATAGCGCCCCATTGTGCTCGTTTGCGGACGGTTTTTCAAACTGTCTGAAAAACCGACCGCAAACCCGTGCCGTGGGGGTGTGTCCTTACCATTATCTAGGCCTGTCCTGAGAACAAGAGAGTGGTCAACATGATTACCTACTATTTGCAATGAGACTACATGCAGATAAACAGCAACTACAGTAAATATGTTAGGTAAATTAAAATACAGCCAGCTCACCTAAAAGCCTATGTAGCAGTCCTCATGCTTTGCACGGGTCACACTTCAAGTAAGACTATTTCTACATGGCAGTCTTACCGTCATTCAGTATTTTGAATCTGCCGAAAATCGGATGGTGCACTGTGCTGCATAGACAGCACTGAAAACACTGTGCTGCAGTCCATCCAAAAAAAAATAATCTGTGCTGTAGTCCATACAAAAAAAAAAAAAAAAATCTGTGCTGTAGTCTACACAGCATGGATTTTTTACCGTCTGGTTTAAAATCCGGCAGAATATGCAACATGTTGTATATTCCGGCGGAGTCTGCTCGGATTTGCCATTGGCCCCATACATTGAATGTATGGGTCCGACGGAAAATCCAAAAACCGACCGCAGCTTTTGCGCAAATCTGCACCAAAAAACGAGGTCCTTCAAGTGTCAAAATGTTGTCGGATTTAGGCCTAAGTGTGATGTAATAGACTCAAAAAAACGTTTCTGATACAGCAATCTCAAAGAGTGTATAAAAAGTAGATTCTTTATGGATATATCCAATGGGACACAAAACAGGCAGTGCGCACAAGTTACAAACTAAACTTCATTCGTATAACTAAGTAGGGTTCGTAACATGTAAGCGTTGTTGCCTGTATTTTGTCCCATTCGTGATTCTAATAGATATGCATCAATATATACTCTGTGGACTTGCTGGATCAGAAGCCTATAAACCTGCTAGTCTGCCCAGCGATTCAGGAGTTTTACCGCTATATTATCACTGCTAGAGAAGGACAAGATTTACCGTAATATGGGTTTTAACTGCCTAGAACTGCCGAAAAAATAAAATAAAAACATAAATAACATTGTTTTCCAGGAAATACCGCTTTCAGATGGCCAAAACCAAGAAGGAATGCTATTTACCCAAGTCCAAGATAAACATTTCTCCTTTACAAGATAAAGCTAGGAAGCCATGTATCTTTAAAGGGGCTGTCTCACTACAAGGATTGCTTTTTATGTTAAAGATCTTGCAAAAACAAGTCCTTTTGCAATACATGTCCATTAACAGTGTCCTACCTATTCCTAGATATCCCCGCTTGTATGGGCTGCATCAGCTCCTCAGTTTGCTATAGCTACAGACCTGTTTGATGTCTCCTGATAGGCTGCCAGCACTGGTTGCTATTGCTACAGACCTGGGTTCTACTGCAGCATAGTAGAAGCCAGTAAACAAACCCCTGAATTCAAAGTGAAGTCAAGAAAACAGGACTAAGGTAAGATTAATCAATAAAGTGAGACAACCCCTTTAATGTCAATATGGTTAATACTGAACTAGTAAGACAGCAGAACCCTGCTAACTGCAGCAGGTCACCTATGTGTGATTACACCAATAACTTAGGCCAATAAAAAAAGACACATAACCAAAGCAAAGCCAGGCCATTAAAAACGCTCTATTAAAAACAGCATGATTATGCAACCCCCAGACAGACAGGTTAGCCATAATGTGTCCACTACATAGACTACGTATTCGCTGCTTGGCCTCATGGTACAAACAATGACCAAAAAGCAAACCACTAAGCACCCAATTCCCAAACTTGTACCCACTAAAAAAAACACCGTGAAATAGCATGATTACCTGTAAACTTGACTCATAGTCCGTATTCACTTGAACATAAGTCCAAGTCGTAAATGGATTTCCTTGGCGCGACAAAAGCCGGGATCGACGTAAAGCACTTCCTGAAATGCTCTAATTGCCCTAAAATAACAGAATGGAAAACGAGATTATCTTGCTTTGTTATTGAAAACAGCACATGGTAAAAACAGTGCAGAAGTAGAAATGTAAAAGAAGAATACATAAAAGAACAAGTCTCTGTGGATTCCCGCAGATGCATTACCGGAATACCAATTCTTTTCTTCTGTAAAGTTGGGAGATCTTACCCAACGTTAGGTCATGGTCACACAGTGAGCATTGTGCATAAAAACTGCATCTCATGGACTTTAATGGGAGTTAGTCAACATGGATTCCATGCAAAGCTATGATGGCTACACCGGACATGCCCAATTATCTGGGGCTAACTTTGTGACTAACCACCAGAGAGAAAGTGAAAATCCATTCCCCCATATGAAGCGCCTGTGAATTTTAATGTCGGGGCATAGGTGGTCAGGGTTGGTATCATTCTATGTTACCTTACACTTGATTTTCATGGTTGTGATCTTTATATAGACGGCGATTTGTGTTCACGCTGTTGTGGTGCTGCTTTTTCTTCATGTATCATGAATTCTTTTTGTATCATATTTCCATAAATGATACAATCTACAGTCATGGCCAAAAGTTTTGAGAATGACAACTATATTTCACCTGATCTGTTGCCCTCTGGTTTTTATGTGTGTTTGTCAGATGTTTTTATCACATACAGAAATACAAGGGCAATCATATTATGATTAACAAAAGCTTTTATTGACAGAATGAGTTAATGCAGCAAGTCAATATTTGCAGTGTTGACCCTTCTTCTTCAGGCCTCTGCAAATCTCCCTGGCATGCTCTCAATCAACTTCTGGACCAAATCCTGACTGATAGCCGTCCATTCTTGCACAATCAATGCTTGCATTTTGTCACAATTTGTTGGTTTTTGTTTGTCCACCCGTCTCTTGATGATTGACCACAAGTTCTCAATGGGATTAAGATCTGGGAGTTTCCAGGCAATGGACCCAAAATCTCTATGTTTTGGTCCCTGAGCCATTTAGTTATCACCTTTGCTTTATGGCAAGGTGCTCCATCATGCTGGAAAAGGCATTGTCGATCACCAAACTGCTCTTGGACGTTTGGGAGAAGTTGCTCTTGGAGGACATTCTGGTACCATTCTTTATTCATGGATGTGTTTTTAGGCAAGACTCTGTTAGAGAGCCGATCCCTTGGCTGAGAAGCAACCCCACACATGAATGGTTTCTGGATGCATTACAGTTGGCATGAGACAAGACTGGTGGTATCGCTCATCTTGTCTTCTCCGAACAAGCTGTTTTTCCAGATGTTCCAAACATTCGAAAGGGGATTCATCAGAGAAAATGACTTTACCCCAGTCCTCAGCAGTCCACTCCCTGTACCTTTGGCAGAATATCAGTCTGTCCCTGATGTTTTTTTGGAGAGAAGTGGCTTCTTTGCTGCCCCTCCTTGACACCGGCCTTGCTCCATGAGTCTCTCCGCCTCACAGTGCGTGCAGATGCACTCACACCTCCTGCCTGCCATTCCTGACAAGCTCTGCACTGCTGGTAGCCCGAATTCCGAAGTCGAAACACTTTTAAAGACGGTCCTGGCTTGCTGTCTTTCTTGGGCGCCCTGGAGCCTTTTTGGCAACAATGGAACCTCTCTCCTTGAATTCCTTGATGATCGATAGATTGTTGACTGAGGTGCAATCTTTCTAGCTGCGATACGCTTCCTTGTTAGGCCAGTTTTGTGCAATGATGACTGCACGTGTTTCTTTAGAGATAACCATGGTTAACAGAAAAGAAACAATGATGCCAAGCACCAGCCTCCTTTTAAAGTGTCCAGTGGTTTGATTCTTACTTAATCATGACAGATTGATCTCCAGCCCTGTCCTCATCAACACCCACACCTGTGTTAATGGAACAATCACTGAAACAATGTTAGCTGGTCCTTTTAAGGCAGGCCTGCAATGAAGTTGAGATGTGTTTTGGGGGAAAAAGTTCATTTTCTAGGCAACTATTGACTTGGCAATTAATTGCTGTTAAGCTGATCACTCTTTATAATAGTATATGCAAATTGCCATTATAAAACCTGATGCAGTAGACTTTGTAAAGATTAACATTTGTATCATTCTCAAAACTTTTGGCCATGACTGTAGATGTATCCTTTGCTCTTTATTTTCACTCTTGGTGCATGCACTATTTAGCAGTTTATTTCACAGTTTTGCATACACCATATATTTTGGATTATCGTTGAATGAAGGTCATATTTTTTGTGTGTCAATTCACTGTTCACACGACATTTATTGCTTACATCAAACGTACAAGTTGTGATACACAAAAACAGTATTGTAACATATCGCTTGACGTATCCATAGACTATAATGGTGAAACCTTAAGTCAAAAGAGAATCCTTATGAATACGTTCGACTCGCTTTATGTCCATAAACTGCGGGGGTTTTTTTGTTTATTTTAGAAAAATGTAGTCTACATTTTTGTGTCCCGCCAAAAAAACATATGCGCTAGCATCTGTTTTCTGTATTTAAGTCAATAAGCGATGCATGCTAACATAATGCTACACATTTGCATGCGTTTTACATATACGTTATTCTATTCAAATCACAAAACTAGAACAGACTTGACTAAAAACATACGTTTGTTTTTAAAAATGATACAAAGGTATGCAAATGTATCCCTATATTATAGTTTTTTAGCCATACTAAAGAAAAAAAATGGATACCTACAATGTATGGTAAAAACATTGTGTGAACCCACCCTAAGGGCATGTCCACACTGCACGGGTTGTCGGCTGGTTTTTCAGTCGGTTTGTGGTTTTTCAGACCGCCTGAAAAACCGTTAAAAAATGAGCACAATGGTGCTCTATGGAAAACCCGTGCAGCAGTCCCCACTGCAAGTGTTCTCCGCCCGGCGGTTTTGTAGCCGGCGGGCCGGCGCCAAAAAAATGAACATGCTCTATCTTCCGTCCGGAACATGTGCATCTCAATGGGAGGGCTGTTCTCCGCTCATCGCGGCCGTGTGGATGACCGCAAAACCGGACAAATACCGGCCGGCAAACCGGCCGGTATTTGTCCACTGCCGTGTAAACGGCCCCTAACTGTGCACCAATAATCACAGGACAGCTAGTGAAATTCCAGACTTCACAGCAGAAAGCCAAGAGTATAATGCAGATTTCTGCCATAGGTGCACAATGGATTTTCCTATCACAAGGCATTATGGGAGAAGAGCTGAGAGCTCAAACGCCCTCTATTGGATGCAACAAATTCTCAATTTGCTTGTGACTCACTGAGTCTTTAGAAAGCAAAAGGGATGTCAGCCAAGCAGATGAACAACACTGTTTCGGCTAACATCCATTTTGCTTTCTAAAGACTCAGTGAGTCGCAAGCAAATTGAGGATTTGTTACATCCAATAGAAGGCGCCTGAGCTTTCAGCTCTTCTCCCATAATGCCTTGTGATTGCAGATGTCTAGTGACGTGCAAAAAGGCCATTTCAAATCCCCACACACCTATATGGTGCTCTCTCCAAGGAGAGATATTCCCCTCATAGAAAAATCCATCTACTGAACATTTCCAAGAACACTACCACTTAATTATAATTTCATTGATCACCATATAACACAAAGTCACAATTTAATTTTGTAACAACAACTTGGGTTTCACCAGCACAGGAAGAGGGTTTAGAAACTGGGCTACCATCTGCAAAATATGTGTCGGGGTTTTATCAAAAGGACATTGCTATCTGTTCATGTCGAAAGGCTGGTGATGAGTCATCTTAATCAGGTGTATGCTGTGGTAGGATAAAGGTAATGCTTATGCAATTTACTTGTCGGCTCAGACTGTTCAGAGGACTACAATAATTCCTTATTATTCCTCATGTTAGCATTGTACCTGCCACAAGGTCAGGAGATTGTACCATTATTAAACCCTAAGGGAAAAAAATACTTACCAGTGAAATGCATTGTAATGGAAGTAGACCAATCCAAGGCCATAAAGAAAGGCAGCATTCTGGAAAACAAGAATAGCAATCTTAAGTGGAAATGCAGAACCCGTTATAAAACAACAACGATAAAAAGCAAACGCATTAAATGGAATGTAATCGCCCGTACATGAGTTACTGCTATGTTAACAGCGGTTCAGAGATTTACTTTACTGCAGCACCGTGGATATGGGAAAATAAGCGTCTGGAATGACCCCTCAACACGATGAGGACAACCTGTACAGTGGTTTGCCGTGCAGGGAACGGGTAGGTGAGCTGCGACCATTATCTATTATCAAATCAGTACCAAAATGTAAAAATATTTTTCTTATAAAAACTCAATTTTGGATGATACATTCCTTTTAGAAACACTAATGGATGAATTAAATGGAACCTGTCACATAGGTGACGCCCCCCTTGCTGAGAACAGCACAAGCTAGTAACAGACATGCTGTTTCCAGCGCTGGGTCCCTTATTCTGTAAGATGCTGTCGTTTTCGAGTATTTAGTGCTCAAATTTGTAGTTTTCAGCCAGAAAAGAGTCATGAAAAAGAGTCATTTGAGGCTAGCCCCGCCCACCTCAACTGATAAACCTGTTACTTTGAATAGGTAGAACTATGTGAATAACTGTCAGGTGGGCAGAGCTAGCCTTTGGTGGGCGGGGCTAACACCTGCTCATGAATAAGATAGATTTGCGTATTAAATACTTTAAAACTCCAGCATCTTACAGAATAAGGGACACAGCCCTGGAAACAGCAGGTCTGACACTAGCTTGTGTTGTTCTCAGAAAGGGAGGGCATAATCTATGTGACTGGTCCCCTTTAAGTCTAGGTTGAAAATACCATGCACATAACACAGCGAGGTCAGCCTCCTGTACCATAAGACATAAAGTACATTGCAGAGTTTCCTTGTGTGACTAAATTATGTTACATAATACTGTAACTTGTATTTGAAACTTTGTCAATGCTAGATATTTGATATCAAATACAGGGTGGAATGATGTCACAGGGATACACATAAAAACCTTAGGGAGAGGTTATTATTCCTTTGGTTTCTGGACAGACTATATGGCCGTGTGACTTTCTTTTATAATAACTTTACCTTTTTTAAATATATCGTATACACAGAAGACGACCATGTTGTTGGAGAAAAGGCTGGGACACCAAGGCAGCCTTAAAGAAGTGCTGCACATATATATATATATATATATATTAAAGGCTCTGTCTACACTGCACAGAAAAATGTCTGTTTTTTCTAAAGCGGTTTTTCTCGTTTCTCTAAAACGCTGGAAAAACGATTTATCTTTCCCATAGACTTCTAATGTAGAAAAACGTCTGCTGCTCCGTTACAGCTGGGAGCTTTTATTATCATGGTCGGGTTTTTTTTTACTGGTGCGTTATTTGCAAGCATGTCTAAAAAAACGCCAGAACAGGGCAGAAAATTTACTACAGGAGTCTATGTAAAGCGCTGGACGTCTTTTGTCGCGTTTTTTGGCACATTTTCGCAGCGTTTTTTTGCCGCAATTTTTCAATGAAAACCCTCCCAGGAGACCCAAGTCCCACCTATAACAAAGGTTATATCTTATCAAATCTGCATACAAGTGTCTGATGAGTCCTTTTTTGTAATCAAATGATCATGCTTTGGTCGCTAACGATTTTTGCGCAATTCATATTTTTTTCGCTAAAAATACGTTTTTTTTTTTTATTGGTTTTTTTTGGTTTTTTTTTACAGATTTTGATGCTAAAATCCTTTTCTAAACATATTTTGGCGCTAATAAAGTTATCTCGCTACTGATGCCGAAAATAAGTTTTTTACGGATTTTGGCGCCAGAATCCATTTTTTACGTTTTTTTGGCAATAAAATAATTATTTTTACAGATTTTGGCGCTAATGACGTTATCTTGCCTCTGACGCCAAAAATACGTTTGTTTTTTTTTTTACGGATTTTGGCGCAAGAATCCGTTTTTTATGGCTTTTGGGGCTAAAATCCGTATCTTTACAGATTTTGGCGCTAATAAATTTGATCTAGCTTTTGACGCAAATAAATAATTTTTTACGGATATCGGCGCCAGAATCCGTTTTTTGACGGATTTGGGGGCTTAGTTCTTTAAAAATTTTGGCGCTAATAAACTGATCACGCTTCTGACACTAAAAATATATATATATTTTTTTTTACGGAATTTGGCGCAATAATGCGTTTTTGGGGAATTTGGCGCTAAAATCCTTTTCTTTACAGATTTTGACGCTAATACAGTTATCTTGCTATATGGAAAGATAATGTGGGTTTTTGTGGATTTTGGTGCAAGAATCTGGTGCAAAATTTAATAAAGCAGTAGCACACAGCAGCAGCACACAAAGGACTATGTGCTCACAATGGCTACAGTGATCTAAAGGAAGTGACTACTTAACATGTTAACTCCACCTGTAGGGTGTAGCTTACATCCAATGGCTTAATTTGTGCATACATTAAAAAGCAGAGCAAAGACGCTTCAAAAAGCAAAAACCGCACCAAAAAACGGACGTTTTTTCAGCTGCTTTTGACAGGCAGTGGACAGAAAACTCAGTTTCATAAACGTTTTTAGTAATTCGTTTTCAGGTCGTTTTTTGTCCACTGCAGTGTAGACATAGCCAAATAGGGCCAGGGTGGGAGAAAGTAAGAAGGAGGGGAAAAAAAAAAAAAAAAAAGTCTCAACAGTCGTACTGTGGTGCCCCAGGATCCGCTCCTCTTCACGTTCTTTCACCAACAGCATTGGCTGTCGCTCCATAACAAGTGAATGGAGAGGCGCAGGGAGTGTAGAGGAACGGATCATGGGGCGCTACAGCAACAGCATGGCCTGGGAGGCAACTATGACATATTTTATATTTTCTCCCACACTGACCCCATTTTACAATAATTTCTTAAAACTGGAAACCCTCCCAACAAAGCAGACCTTGCATTCAATAACTTGGAAGAGACACCTTTGGCTTTGAGTAACTTCTAGCTTACACATTACCACAGCTTGTAACGAGTGAGCAGAAAAGGCCTTCATCTGAGGAGAGCGGTGGATATGCATGCACAACTATTTCTCAGCCAACAGTTACTTCCGGCTGGGATAATGCAGCGGCAAATGTGACAAATAGAAACCAAACAGATGGCGACCTTCTCTTGTAATGGTGAGAAAATGAAAGCACTGACCCGATTCATGCAGTTCATTTTCTTGCTGCACTAGCTTTCATAACTGAGCCAATTAAACTTTGTGAAAAAACCCGAGCTCCTTAGCTATTAAAAGGTTTTTTACATGTGTCAATGGAAGATGCTCTTCAGAGAGGAGCGAGCTCCATTCAATGCAAATCAATTTACCACTCGTCATAATATACTGGGTAAACTTATTCTCCCACTGTATTTTATACATTGAGAAATTGGGGGAAAAAAGGCTAAATGAATCACTTCTGTTAGGCTCTATTCACATGACATTTCTGCTCCTCATTTACATCACCTGTCAGGATAACATGAAAAATGGATCCTAACTAATAACATTATGGGGCTGTAAGGGGACCATAGAGCTCTATAGGGTAAAATGAGCCCAAATTGGACTACATTTAACTAACACATACAGTCCAGCTTCTTATTCATTGGGATATTGTGAAAAATGTATCCTGACATACCATGGTGAGGCCGTGACAGGACCACAGGGATCTATGGGGCAAACGTAGGCCAAATTGGACGACATTTGCTCTATTTACTGAACATATACAGTTCCACTTCCCATTCATGGCATCTGTTGGAATACCGTGAAACGTGTATCTGAACTAATACCCCGGTGGGGCCGTGACAGGACCATAGAGCTTTATGGGGCAAAATTAGGCCGAACTGGCAACATTTGACCAAAAAAGAAACAGTTCTGCTCCCCGTTCACGGCATCCGATGGGATGCTGGGAAAACGTTATCTGTACTGATAGTTAGACAGTGACAGGGCCATAGAGCTCTATGGGACAAACTTAAAGGGATGTTCCAGAAGTTGAGAAAGCTTGTAGGTCCATCAGGGCGTTGTAACAAGGGGCTGCTGTGTGTCCTCTTGCCCAGTAGATGATGACAGAACATAGGTGGTGAAGAGCTGTGGCTGGCAAAGGCATCAACCAGAGACGGCAGTTGAAGAGTCAGAGTGACAGGAAGAGGAAAAGGGGCTCGAGATCAGAGAGAGGAAGCAGAAGGGAGGTTAGTGTGGGGTGTCCTCATTTTGAAAGGGTAACTTGTGTGTCCTCTACTGTTAAACAAGAGAAGGGGTTGTTTATTGCCCCTGCACAGAGAGCAAAAAGGAGATTTGCTTGTGAGGTCTCAGGACAGGTGTAGACGGAGAGGGAGTCTACCGTCCCGCAGGTGTGCCACCGAAAAAGAGACCATTACACCATATAAGGACTGAACCATTGTACTGGCCAACGAGTTACCCGAATTACTTTAAATGATTGTTACCCCGTTTATATGTTGTCTTGTACTAAATATACTGTGTAGAAAAGTTAGACATCCCGTCTGTTCACCGCCCACGATTTTACAGCATGATTAAAAAAAAAAAAAATAGAAGCTAAAAGTCATACTTCCTGGACACTCCCCTTCAGACCTGGAGGCCGGTCCGTGCATCCAGGCAGTAAATGTGAGCGTTCATTGTTCATGTGACAGGTACAGCCAATCCCAGGCCACGTCGTCATGTGCACATGACCTGTCATTGGCTACACCTGTCACATGATCAATGACTGTTCATTGCTTCAGCGGGGATGAACGGACTGGAGCAGGGAGTAACTGGGACTGTCCGGGAGGCAAGTATGAATTTTATCCGCTTTTTTTTTTTTTTCATCATGGCCTGATGGACCAACAAGCTCTCTTAAGAATCGAGTTCCTTACCTCTTATCTGCTCAGGAGAGAAGATAAACTCAGCATGCAGCATCATAGGAGGGAGAGGGAGGGGGTGAGCAGAGAGCGTCTGCAATGTTTACTCAAATAATTACTTTTCAACCAGAGGAAAATCTATACGGCAGACCGCCTCATACACTGCACTTTTTCCCCAGTCCCTCCAAAGCTCATTCATGTTCCCTGTCATCAGATAAGAAGTGCAAACATGCAAGCCATGTCTAATATAAACTGTCAGGGAATTAAGGGGCACTGAGCAATGCTGTAACTCTCAGAGGCTTCACTTTTTGTAATCACATATTTAGACAAGTGATTAAATACCCAGTGTGGAGGATCCCACGTCAACATTACATCGTGGCAAAACCCCTTTAACTCCCGGAACACCCCCTTTAATTACATTTGCCCTATTTGCATACTCAAATAGCTCTGTAGGAAATATGAAGCCCTATTCAGATCATATTTGACCTACTGCTTGTGGTCAGTGCAGTAAAATACATATATCTAGACAAATAGTAGGTCAAAGTCTATTTCGTACTACATATTCTATAGCACTGTTGCGATATCTGCG
The DNA here is from genome assembly GCA_025379985.1 of Phyllomedusa bahiana. Lineage (NCBI taxonomy): Eukaryota > Metazoa > Chordata > Amphibia > Anura > Hylidae > Phyllomedusa > Phyllomedusa bahiana. Next base: position 83,273 of record JAODAL010012319.1, read on the forward strand.
GAGATACATTTTTTATGATATCCCAATGGAAACCACGAACGAGAAGCAGACACATGAGGTGAATGGGGGTTGTCAGTGCACATTAGGGCTGTAAGGGCAGATTGTAAGGTGAAAAACTTACATTTTATTAAAGATAAAAAAGTAGAGCATCTTGTGGAGATGGAATGAGTCATCTGCCAGCAAGGTGACAGTAGAGGAGTGTGACTGAAGTAATTGCTATGTGATTCACACGGTAAATAATCAACACTAGTAATCAAGAGAGATGATTGCCTTTTTAGTAGAGGCGCTCATGTGACATTCAGCGTTCTGTTATTTTACAGACTACAAGATCTGATTTTCTAGTATTATGTTTTCAAGTGCACGCACTCCAGCTAACAATAGGAAATCAAAGTGAATTCAACTCTAATCAGTAAATTCCTGGGATATTAGGTACATTTACAAACACTGCACTGTTCAGCTCATTAAAACATATCATTAAAATGATTGCTTTAACCCATCAGAGACCAGCGTCCAATGTGTTACCCACAGAGACTGTACAATAAGCTACATTTTACAGTCCTCGGCCTTTAGACATTCAAGCTTTGATTGCATACATCTAGTAACCTGTGGAAAGTTACAACTTCATAGTGGTCATGACTCATAGCTATGAAATATAGAATTGCTCTCTTACAAGTTCAGGCCCTCACTAAATTCTTAAAACAAGGTGTTAAGAGTCACTAATTTAGTAGCTCAGATTTACCAGGGGAGGAAATTTTGGTCACTTTGATCCCCTCATCATAAAAATACTGGTTATTGTCTGGTTGAAGAATTCATACATTAGTTTTTAAGCCTGAAAGCTAATGGCATATGTGGAAGCCTTAAATGGAACCTGTCAGGAGGTTTATGCTGCCCAGAGAAAAGGATGTGATAGAAGCTGAGCTCTGTGATATATAGGGTTATAGAGGGAGAGAAGCTGAGCTCTGTGATATATAGGGTTATATGATAAAGAGAGAGCTACTCATGTGACTCAGGATGTATGATAAAGGAAACAGCGACTCTATATATCACGGTTATATGATAGAGTATGTAGGATGCGATGTTGTGATTATAGGTTTATGATAGAGGGAGAGAAGCGAGTCTGTGATAAAGGGTTATATGATAAAGGAGAGGAGCTGAGCTCTGTGATATATAGGGTTATATGATAGAGGAGAGAAGCTGAGCTCTAATATATAGATTACAGTGCCTAGCGCAAGTATTCGGCCTCCTTGAACTTTTCAACCTTTTGCCACATTTCAGGCTTCAAACAAAGATATAAAATTTAAATCTTTTGTAAAGAAACAAGTGGGACACAATTGTTCACAAAAAATTGTGAAGTGGAACGAAATTTATTGGATATTTTAAACTTTTGTAAAAAAATAAAAAAAAATGAAAAGTGGGGCGTGCAATATTATTCAGCCCCTTTACTTTCAGTGCAGCACGTACTCCAGAAGCTCAGTGAGGATCTCTGAATGATCCAATGTTGTCCTAAATGACTGATGATGATAAATATAATCCACCTGTGTGTAATCAAGTCTCCGTATAAATGCACCGGCTCTGTGATAGTCTCAGGGTTCTGTTTAAAGCACGGAGAGCATCATGAAGACCGTGGAACACACCAGGTAGGTCTATGATACTGTTGTAGAGAAGTTTAAAGCCGGATTTGGATACAAAAATATTTCCCAGACTTTAAACATCCCAAGGAGCACTGTGCAAGCGATCATATTGAAATGGAAGTATCAGACCACTGCAAATCTACCAAGACCTGGCCGTCCCTCTAAACTTTCATCTCAAACAAGGAGAAGACTGATCAGAGATGCAGCCAAGAGGCCCATGATCACTCTGGATGAACTGCAGAGATCTAGAGCTGAGGTGGGAGAGTCTGTCCATAGGACAACAATCAGTCGTACACTGCACAAATCTGGCCTTTATAGAAGAGTGGCAAGAAGAAGCCATTTCTCAAAGATATCCATAAAAAGTCTTGTTTAAAGTTGCCACAAGCCACCTGGAAGACACCAAAACATGTGGAAGAAGGAGCTCTGGTCAGATGAAACCCAATCCAACTTTTTTTTTTAAATTGTAAAACATATTGGTAACTAAATAAAAATAGCCAAAATTGTACCTATCTGTGAAATAGTTAGGCCGTTTATAGCGAACCCTACAAAAAACCAGTACACCCACAAAAATGGCACAATTGCTTGTATTTGTTTACGCTCCACCCCAACCACCTGGGGGTTTCCCTGTAAATTATATAGCTTGTTCAATGTTACATCTTGTCCTACAAAAAACAAGCCCTCATACTTCTATGTAGGCGGAAAAGTAAAAATATTATTGCTCTAGGAAGGCAGGGAGGAAAAAAGTCTACCCTTGCTTTGTTATATTTACTCTTCAGAACTTGGGATACAACTACATATGGTAACTACATAGAGACTTTACATCCCATTGCTGTCACCATAAAATAGATATAACTAGAAAGTTGGACTATGGCGACTGTTGTTACGTTATTATGTTAAAGAGAACCTGTCACATAGGTTGTGCCCCTCTTGCTGAGGACAGAACAAGCTAGTGTCAGACCTGCTGTTTCCAGCTCTGTGTCCCTTATTCTGTAAGATGCAGGAGTTTTCGTGTATTTAATGCTAAAATCTGCAGTTTTCAGCCAAGAAAAGAGTCATTCAAAGAGTCAGTTTTCTTTCAAACCCCGCCCACCTGAGGCTAGCCCCGTCCACCTCAACTGATAAACCTATTACTTTGAATAGGCAGAAAGATGTGAATAACTGTCAGTGGGCGGGGCTAACACCTGCTCAAGAATAAGATTTGAGGGGGAAATGCTCGAAAACTCCAGCATCTTACAGAATAAGGGACACAGCGCTGGGAACAGCAGGTCTGTCACTAGCTTGTGCTGCCCTCAGCAAGGGGGGCATAAACCATGTGACAGGTTCCCTTTAAATATGATTTTCTGGGCTTGTTAGGTAAATTATTGTTATCACTTGTCTGATCTGTACTGTTCATATATTTCATGAAAAATAAAAATTCCTAATGGTAAAAAAAATAGATATAACTAAACAACTTACTATTTAATATGCCCAAGCTGAAAAATGATGGGATGAATACTTTGATTTGCTTTGACAAAATTCCACACTTTCTTCTCCCTGATGTTTTTCGCCGGTCACTACCTGTGTCTGTCTAGGCCAGGCATCCTCAAACTGCGGCCCTCCAGCTGTTGGGCAACTACAACTCCCATCATTCCCACTGTTATATATTATATAATTGCATGTTGGGTGTTGTTGTTCCCCAACAGCTGGAGGGCCGCAGTTTCAGGATGCCTGGCCTAGGCCACGCTTATCTAGGAGACAACCGACATCCACCCCTCCACCTACTGTTAGGAGACTACCATACAGATCAGCTCTCCCCCTTACAGCAGCAGCAGATGGAGATGACCTCTTTATTATCAGTGTTAGAGAAGTACGATGTTCTGCATTTCATTTCTAATTCATTAATAAACCACTTTTATAGAGATACGTCAATGCCTGTCTCCATACTAGCAAACATATGTAGAAGGAGTGATGAAACATGTGCTACTCACCTTCCAGTAGTCAGACTGTAAACTGTAGTACCTCTGGTATGCAGATAATGCTGGGAGGAAAAAAAAAAATAAAAAGTGAATACTACAAAAAGTACCACAAGGAAAATACAATCAGACCTTCCAAAGCTATGATTACCTCTGAAATAATAAAAACTATTTTTTTCCCCAAGTTAGTGACTGACACTGATGCTAAGTGTTTGCTCACATGGGTTATTTTATTTGCAGAAAAATATGCCCTTGAATTTGTGCTGCATATTTCACGTGTTCTGAAGATTTGGAGGCGCTTGTGTGCGCAGGTTGGTAACATTCAGTAAGACTTATCCCGGCTGCAGATGCATTTCCAATGTGGGAAAAGCAACATATCACTTTTTTTTTTAAACTGCATCTGAAAAAATACAAACTCTGCAGTTTATAGTGTGATCCATGAAAAATATTACAACTGGAAACAATAGGACGCATAATCTGCTCACAGGCATATTCTGATACCGAAAAATGAAAATGTGACAATTACGCAGTGTGATCATAACCTACTTATTATACCCTATTGTAAATCGGTATAATAAATCAAGCACACAGCCATGTAATCACCACGGATGAGCAACAGCAGCGACTGACTGCCCTGATCAACTTTAAAGTGAACCGGTGAGGTGCTTTATGCTACCCCAAGAGCAGGATATGATACAGGGAGAGAAGCTGAGCTACACCATACATAGGTTCATACGATTCGATTCTGCATTTCTGAGTAAAAAGCAGATTAAAGGGAAACTGAAAGTACTGCTTACTCCACTACATACAATGACTGACCGTTTGCCCGGTGTACACTCCGATACAGGGAAAGCTGTCAATCACTGCATGTGAACAGGGCCAGCAGAACTTACACGCTCTTAAAAGGGTTTTACCACAAGGTAAATCCCCTGCACAGGTCACTCGCAGCTAGCTGTAAGCATGTGAACGAAGAGGGTGGAGCTTGCAGCTGTCCTCATTCACTTGTATGGGAGTTCCCAAATAAAGCGGCGCACAAGCACACAGCTATATTCAGGAGTCCCTATAGAATTGAATGGAGACGACTGCCGCAAGCACCGCCGTCGTCATTCTCATTCATGGTCGGCTCACAGCTAGCTGCAAGCGACCTGTGCAGGGGTGAAACCCCACTGCATGAATGTCATTTGGATTAAATATCGTATAAAGACAGCAAGAATATTGTGCTATTTTACTGGCCCTTTGGACTAACTTGCAGTGTTTCTCACAATATCCCTACAACAGTGGAAAACAAAAGGTGGAGTAGCTTCTTTGTTTATATTGACCACTGAAAACAGATTAACCTCTTACCAACATTGGACGTTTTGATACGGCGGCTGTTAGTGGCTAATTGCACCGGGAGGAGGGGGGGTGCACCGCCCCTCCGCGCTGTTTAACCCATTAGACGCTGCAGCAATCGGGACATCAGCGGTGAAATCGCTGTGTCCTGATTGCTGAACATGGCAGCTGAAGGCCTTGTGAAGGCTTCCATCGGTGCCATGTTTTCAGTTTCCCCACTATCGGCCTCAGGCAGCACAGCGAGTATAGATGTACTATGAACCCAAGAGAAAAATTAATTGCACAAGCTTCCCTTTCTCACTGTTAACCAGAAATAACAAAAAAAAAAATTATCTTGAGTCTACTTTTGCTTAAAGGGTCGCTGAAAAGCTTAGAGGGGTTGTCTCCCTACACGGATTCATCTCACCTCATGTTTTTTTCTTGTTTCATTTTAAATTTCAGGCGTCTTACTGGCTTCCCCCTAGGCTGCTTTTAGAAGCCAGGTCTGTGCAATGGAACCAGTATTGGCACCCATGGAGAATCAAACAGGTCTGTACTAAAATCCCCGGGGACTGATGCAGCCCATACAAAGGGAAAACTCAAAAAGGGTAGGACACTGTTAATGACTATATTGAAAAGTGACTTTTTTTTGCAAATTTTTTAAGAAAAAACAACCCTTTGTAGTGAACAACCCTTTAAGGGGTTTCCTAAATATATGGGTTTCACCATTTGTTTATATGATTCTTTCAATGCTCATACCAGCCTCAATTCAGACCAACAGCTCCTGACCCATCACAAAATAAGTACGTAAAACACAAAAGGGCATGGACAAATCAGGAAGATGCTTCTTAAGACTCTTACCTTTTGGATAGTCTTCCAACAATAGGTTGAAATGGCCTAACTGACAAAAGAAATCGGACTCTACTTTCCCCTCCGATTTTAGGGTTAAAGGGTTAAGCAAAAGGACGCCCAAAAGAAAAAGAAAAGATTTTTGAATTAACGTTCAAAAACAATATTACATCTCTGCAGATTTAGAGAAGGTTTTCCTATAAAACGTGGGTTCAATAAGTATACATGGCTGCCAAAAAAACGCTAAAAAAGCATTTCAAGACAACAGCACCTCCCAATTGACCCCCGACGTACCATTTATGAATGTATGGGTTTTTTTACAAGGGAAACGGGTTGTAGCCGCTGCCAGACAATGGCAAGCTTCTAAGTGCATGGTCAAAACCTGCCTGGATGCAGGGGACTAAAACTTATAATAAAAACCTGGTCACTTCCCTACACCTATAAAAGTAAGTCTGGATCCCCCCTCCCTCCCTACCTTGCTTTATTGTCCGTGAACTAGTATATCAAAAAATTAAGCAATGACAGCCCTGACACAGGCTCTACTAGACTCCTCTCCAGCATTCTGAGGATTCAGGACGACTCCATGGCTGCTGTACTATCCATTAGTCACTAGTTACTTTCTTCAGAGATATGGCCAGAGGAGGCGCTACACTGCATGTGGAGGCAATGGGGCTCCCAGATACCCCAGTCACATACGGAAATAAGCGGGCAGAAGTGCAGCCACTGCTGAACGGAGGTAGATGCTGAAGCCATAGGAGACACTGCAAATATAAAGGGGAAGACTGGATGGGTCACTCCTAATTGGAAGAAGACATCACAGCTGCTGATATGGGAATACATGTAGCTCATCACCCATTCTGCTTAGATTCTCTAAAACGGATAACATTACGCTTACCGGGCATTAAAGGGCTCTCCCACCATAAACATTGATAGGATATGCCACCGAGGTGTGATCAATGCAGCGCCCATATGGAGAATAAACCCTGACACCTCTCCATTTTGAGGTGGTCTGAACTCTTACACCGATTTCAATGGCAGTTCCAGCAAGAACACATTGCTGGCGTATGCTAATGATATGCCATCAACGTGCATGATAGGGACACCCATTTAACTCTCGAAGACTTTCATGGAAGGAGCCCTGTTTCTGTACTTAGTAGCTTTGTGCACATTTTTTGGCACAGATCCACATCCAAAAACTCAATAGTGCTTAATGACGCAAAAACGATGTAAGCAAAATCCAATGGAAATACACATCAAAAAACAAAAAAGTTTAAAATCCTTGCGTGTAAAATACTGTTCAAATACTCTTAGAACGACACTGCTTTAGGATCCCAAAATCCGACAAACATTTTGTCGTGTGGACATACCCTTAAAGAGGATTTTACAAGTTGGCAAATCCCCTTTGAATTTATCACTGAATGAATAAGATAAATAAAAAAAACACTAATCACTATATTCACTGAAACTATTAAGGATTTAAAACAATTATATTTTATTTCCGACTTGTTAAAACTACAAATAGGCCTATAAGCAATACACAAAATTTGTCACAATAAATTACAAATCAACGTATGGCAATTACTTAGTAGTAAGGTAAAAGCATGAGGTATATTAAAACGTATAAAACATAAAATACTGAAAGTGATATGGAAAATTAAAAAAAACAACCAAAAAATTCCTAAAAAATGTGTTTAACATAAAAATGTGAGTTAAACAATAAGTCATTTTTTGATGACACATTCCCTTTAAAAGTCTAGCACTTCGTGGCTGAGTCGTTCTTATCCCTAGATGCTTCCACTACCACCTAGGGTTGGGCAATGCTGCCTACAAATCAAATATCAGTTTTTTGTTATTAATCTCTTTTTCTTTTACTGACTTTTGCCGAGTGTTTGCAAGGTTGAAAAATGTTGGTTGAAAAAACTGGTTCAAAGGGTTAAAAGAAAGTTAAAGGGGTTGTCTCGTTACAGCAGTTGGCTTCCCTTCATGCTGGTGGCCAAGCAGAGCTTGTGAAATGGAGGGGCGTGTTTCTCCTCCCAGCAGGGTTACCAGTAACTTCACTCTCTGCAGACATGTCCCCAAAGTGTTCACGTGATGATTCATTCTGTGTGAGCTGGGGGAGGGGAAAGGTCCTCAGCTATCAATGCAATCATTGGAAGTGAAAAGCTAAGTGTAACTCGATAGTTTATATCTACATTTCTCGCTCTCTCTACATACTTTCTAACTAGAACGGGCATTTGACATTCAGGACTCTGGGAAAGATGGGTGATTTTTTTTCTCTCCGTCTCTCTATCCTGCAGATTACTATACCTCTTACCTCTACAGATCTTCAGAACAAAACTATATGCTTTATCTGCTTGTGTTTACATGGGACTGCACATCTATCACAACTGGTTTACATGGGACCTTGCATCTGTCTCACAAAGTTTTTTTTACATGGGACTGCACAGTATAGCTGTGTTCTCTTTCTGTATGTAATGAGACTGCACATCTTACTGCAAATCACAAAAGTGATTTACATGGGACTGCACATCTATTGCAAAATTGTTTTCCGTGGGACTGCACAGTACAGTTGTGTTCTCTGTATGTAATTTGCACGGGACTGCACATCTTACATGGGACTGTTTTCCGTGGGACTGCCGATTTAAGTCTCTCTCTCGTACATGCACTCCCGTCTGCGACCTCATCCCCCTGTGTGTTCTTGTCTGCGACCTGGGCGGGACAAGCCAGTAATACATTAGCTGGGCATAACCCTACCTCGGCTCAAAAAAATGTTGCTAAGCACAAATAAAGCTGCCTGTTCTCTTAAACCATAGCACTTTGCTAATGGTAACCAAGTACGTACATGCTTAGATTTTTGGAAGCTATGATCTTCGTAGTGAGATAACCAGGGCTGTGGAGTCGGAGTCGTGGAGTCGGTGGCTATTTTGCAGGAGTCGGAGTCGTCATAAAAGGGACTGACTCCGACTCCCAAAATATATAATAAGTTGGTCCAGTTAGTTCGATGCAGTGCAAAGAGCAAGAGGAATTGGGTCCGGCCAATGCTCCTGCTCCCATATCTTCAGCCTTATCACATGAGGAGTGTAATTTATGACATGGAGCAGGCAAAGCGCTGCCACAAGGGAAAAGATTCTGCTCCCATGGCAAACAGATTTCAGCAAAATGTTTCACCTGCTTTCAAAGAAGTAGAAGAGTTCAACCATTCATCAAAACTGACTGTGGCTGAGGCAATTCCTTTATACCCTGATATTGATAGAGATGTTGCCCCTGTGGTCACCGCTTTGCCCCCCACCCATGTTAGTGTAGAGAGGCCGTTCTCTAGCCTGGAATAATAAGATCAGATGTGAGGTCATGTATGTAGGATCTGATGGAGGCGATACTATTTCACAGAACAAATTCAGAGACTCCACAAATGTTCCTGCAGTGTTTTGCATATTTACAATTTTTTTGTGTTCTAAAGTCATATCCAATAAATATATTTTACACTGACAAGCAAAATGGTAACAATGGTTTGAACTTGTGACTTTCAGGCTCCATATCTCACCATCCACTACAGCTTTGAGGTTACTGTAATTTTATATACAGTCATCTTACCTATCTTATACATAAATTTGACTTGCAAGTATTTAGCATCTGTTTAGTTCTGCAGATTTCCTGTAAATGCATTGTTACTGTTTTGCTCCTAAAAATCCAAGTGTTAATTTTTATTATCTTGTTAGTATTTGGGAAATCCCTCTTTGGCTTTCAGCTCTGCCTGAATTCTTCTGGGCTCTGAATCAGATTCAAGCACATCTTGACCAAAATCTGATCCCAGGTCTCTTCTACACATTCCCAATGTTGGTGCAGACTGGACTTGGATACAAATACAGATTTTTCTTCAACTCTACCGACAAGTGTTCAAAAGATCAAAAAATTTTTACCGTTTTGCTTGTCAGTGTCTGTTCTACCTAAATAGCTTGATTATTGTATCATAAGGTGATAAACAGCCGATGTTACCATTTTACTACAGTAAAGTTATCACTTAAACATGCGCCATGTATGAGGGAGTCAGGAGTCGGAGGTTTGGGAAATTGAGGAGTCGGAGTTTCGGCTTGCCGACTCCACAGCCCTGGAGATAACCCCTTTAAAAAACATGAAAACAAGGATTTTCAGCCTCAGACAGAGTTTGATTTTAACCAAATAACTGCTTGAAAGAGACACTACCACCAAAACGTTCATAAATTGAGAAGCAATATGCAACTATTACATGGATTTGTTTTTAATTGGGTGGTTTTTTTTTTATAGAATACTTTAAATTTCCCCTATGTACATTTCCTGGTGTGCCTCTTACTTCTCCTCTGCGAACGCCAATAGTACAGCAGTGAGGATTCTTTGGCGGCTCTTCTTCCAGTTCAGCTATTGCCTGAGAGGTAAGTGTCAGCTGGACCTGATAATTGTGAAGAAACCCCTTCACTAGTGCAGAAAAAGACTAAACCGTTATCCTTTCATGTATTGTTCTAATAAAGCCCTTTGGTGTAGTCTAGTCTTCTCTATCCCTGTTCAAGGAAATAGTGTGATCATTGTGTCATTATCTACCATTTGTAATGAGACCACATTGAGATAAGCAGCAGCTACAGTAAAGCGAGATTAGTCTGTCCTGCGAATAGTCCTTTCGTAATCACAGCTAGAATAGGACAAGATTTTATATGTCATTTTTAATTGCATAAGACTAATTTTTTACACCATTTACATTTTACACTTAACGTGTTAGATTAATTTTACAGGTTATTACGGTCGTGTGGATACCAAATCTGTGTAGGTTTTTGTGTGTGTAATTTATGCACAATTATTTTTTATTAAATATTTTTTTTTTTTACACTTTTTTAATCCCGTGAAGGGAGAACTGTTTTACATTTTTTTTTTTTTTTACACTTGGTTATGTATTAGCATATTCATATATGCTACTACATTCTGATCTGTGTCAGTCTGACACAGGCAGTGATTAGGACATCACACAGTGTGTCCTAGTCACTGGCTTCATACACAGACAGCTCTGAGGCCACTCTGGGTGCCGACTCTATATGTTGGAACAGACGGCATTACAACAGCTTCTACAGCAGGATTTGGACAGTTTTGCTCTTCAGGACAGATCGCATTGTTATCATAGTAGCAACAAAATGCAATTAACAATAAAAACAGAATAATAATCCAAAGAAGCGTAGGCTTGTCCCACAGAAAAAAAAAGAAAGCCAAGATGGCAGTCAGTACAGATCCTATAAAATCAAGACATGTGGAAAGTGAAGGAAAGTGACAGGAAGAGGTCAGGTAGACTAAAAGCAATTACAGTCAACAGTTTGCAGATTCGGCACCTTACAGCTCAAAATCTTCCAGCACAGCCATTTCAGCTCTGAAGAGAACATTTCTGTCTGCAGATTTGACAGACGGAGTATAAATAAGAAAGCCATGCTAAAATTGAAAAATAAATAAACGCCTTGTCTGGGCCAAACAGCACCCCTGTGGACTACCAGAGTGGGCGAAAGGCTGTGTAACTAATTTAACACTAATAAAGTGTTAAATCTTTGGTACAACATAAAGGTCGTCAAGTGGGTGAAAGGAGGTCTCCCCAGTGTGACACCAATTGTCAAATGTGGAGGGGGAACAGCAGTGGTCTGGGGCTCCTTTGTTAGATCCAGAGTTTGGCAATTTGCACAGGGTGACTGGCACACTGGACACAACAGGCTACCAAAGCATTTTGATATGCCATGCAATACCCTCTGGTGTACGTCTAGTTGCTAAGAGCTTCATATTTCAGCAAGACAATGATCCAAAACATACTTCTGGGTTATGTTAGAACTACAGTGAAATTACTTGAAAGAGGCAAAGAATATTCGGAGCGAGATAGGTGCCAGACAGGCCCCACAACATTTAACCTCCATTCATGACTTCTGGTTTCATAACCCGTACCCTTTCACCGAGTCACTCGACTATATATACACATACACACGTCTGGTTTCAACTGGAAGTATTTATGCATATGTGTGTGTGTATGTATACACATACACACGCATAGATACATACACATACATAGAAGATTACATAAAAAGACACATATGCATGTTTTTCTCACCGTCATGAAATCAGAATAAACCTTGCCCGTATTAGGTCAATTAGGAACCAAAATTATTTATATTTGTCAAATGTCAGAATGAGAGAGAGAAATTAAGGCATTTTTATTACTTTCTGCAAAGTCAAAAGTTTACATACACTAGGATTACTAAGTCTTTAGCAATGTGGGACAGCCCATATGATGATGTCATGTCTTTCTGAGTTAGAGACGCACCTGTGGATGTATTTTACAGCACACCAGAAACACACTGCTTCTGTGTGTAACATCATGGGAAAGTCTAAAGATATCAGGCAAGATATCAGGAAGAGAACTATGGACTCGCACAAGTCTGGATCATCCTTGGGCAAACAAGAGGGAATGTCCAGCCATCATACCGCTCAGGAAGGAGACGGGTTCTGTGTCTCAGAGATTAACGTGCTTTAGTCCAACATGTGCCTATCAACCCAAGAGCAAAAGACCTTGTGAAAATGCTGGCGAAAGCTGGTAAGATTTTCTTATTACCCACAGTGAAACGAGTACTGTATCAACATATGCTGAAAGGCCACTCTGCCAGGAAGAAGCCATTACTCTAAAAGAAACCCATAAAAACTAGGTTACGGTTTACAAATGCACACAGGAACAAAAACCTATGTTTTTGGAGACATGTCCTGTGGTCTGATGAAACTAAAATTGAACTGTTTAGCCATAATGACTATTGTTGCGTTTGGAGGAAAAAAGGGAGAAGCTTGGAAGCCCAAGAACACTATCCCAACTGTGAAACATAGGGGTGGCATCATTATGTTGTGGGGTTGCTTTGCTGCATGAGGGACTGGAGCATT
>JAODAL010012320.1:0-95925 GCA_025379985.1 Phyllomedusa bahiana
GGGGAAAAAGGTAAAGAGAGCTGGAAAATTGAGGATTCTAAGATATTTGTGTGTAATTTCTGCGGGCATGATTTGTGGCCCCCGGGACAATCATCATGGCGGTGCGGAAGGGGAGCAGAAGAAAAGGGAATAAGAACACTCAAGAGAGAAACGACCTCTCAGATAGGACGCCCCGGGTGAGTCCCTGATGTGGGGGTTATGAAATTTTTATTTTGGATCGTGCTTATTCACTGTAATGTGATGTGACCCGAGCGGGGTGTCATCTCTAGTGGTCTCTATATGGCGGTGTTGTAGGTTAAACCCTACGGTGTCTGACCTCTTTGGTCTCTAATGGGGGTTTGTATTTTTTAAACCGAGTGGTGTCTGACCTCTATGTGGTCCTATATGGTGGTGTTTAGGTTAAACCTGAGCTGGGCTGGCCTCATGTATCTCTATAGGATGTTGTGGGTTATACCTAGCTGGTGTTGACCTCTATTGGTTCCTATGGGGGTGTTGTAGGTTATACTTGGGGGTATAGTGGCAGCGTAACTTGTCCCTGATTGAAAAGTGGGGGAACACCTGACCCTGTATCGGATTTACACTTCTTTTTTTTGGGGTTTTTTTTTTTAGAAGGTGGCGAGGTGCGTGAAAAAGGGAAACATGGGGGGGGATATTGTATGTGGGTGGAGGGGGATATGGAGGGGAGCTACTTAGCCCTGTTCTTGATAGGGTTAGACTGACAAATGTTTACACATTGTACTGCACAATACAGTTCTGTTTTGCCACTGTATTATGTGGTAAAATGGGCGATTATGTCCAAAGGGGCCGGTAATATTTTCATGTACAGTAGGGTGGGCCCCCCCCAAGATCAACTCCCCTGTGGGCCCCAGACCCCCCAGTCCGACATTGTTCTTGGCCACCGTGCTACAGATTCAGGGTGTTGGCAATCTTATTATAGCCTCGGCCATCTTTATGAAGAGTAACAATTTTTTTTCAGATCCTCAGAGAGTTCTTTGTCATGAGGTGTCATGGTGAATGACCAGTATGATAGAGTTGAAGAGCGATAACACCAATTTTAACATAACTGCTCCCCATTAATACATGAGACCTTGTAATACTAACAAGTCACATGTCTTTGAGGAGGGAAAGTGACAAATTGGGCACAATTTGTCCATTTTCACTTAGGGGTGTACTCACTTTTTTTTTGCCAGCGGTTTAGACATTCATGGCTGTATATTGAGTTATTTTGACAGTACACAAAATTTACAATTACACAAGCTGTAAACGGAGTACTTTACATAATATCAAAGCATCATATCTTCAGTGTTGACTCATGAAAAGATATAATAAAATATTTACAAAAATGTGAGGATTGTACTAACGTTTGTGAGATACTGTATTGAAGTGTTGGGGGCGGGGGATGCTTATATAATGAATCAGAAAATCCTGTTGATACCCTTTTGTATGCCTGTTGTTGTTTACAAGGGCTATGCTAAAGGGGTCTTCTGAATGGGATGAAGCCAATCTCTGTCCTCAGTGTTCTCTGCTTACTTGTATATCAAGTGACCATTGAGACCAGTGATTGGCTACATGGTTACATGAAAAATGTACGTGACTTCACTGTTGGGGGATTGGCAGGGGAAATTAAGAGTCCGGTGCACTGGCACAGCAGTAGAGCTAAGTACTGGTTATTTTTTTTTATTTTAGCCTAATTCTGGCCTGTACAAGGGTTTCCAAAAACCTCTGAAAACCCTCTACTAGTTTGAGAGCTGGAAATTAGTTTGTTGCAGGACACTCAACTTCAGCACCAGCGATATTTTATTTTACATACAATACAGACACCCGGGATTGTCTAGTTTCAGCATATGATTCTGAATACATTTTTGCAGATTCTTCTAAAAAACTTTAGATACCGTATAATCTGAATCATAGTTTAAAGTTTCCTGGCTTCAATGCAAAAACTGTAGAAGAGTCTTTCACTCTATGATGTGCCACTAATAAACTCCCCCTAAAGTAGCAGAGTCTGGAGGGACTGCTACCTCTACATCCCCAATGAGCATTGGTATAATACTGTATTCAGAAAGTGATAGAAAAGTAGCTATAAAACTTGTTTTTATCCATCCATATATTGGTAAGGAATTTATACTATTGTGTCATTCTCAATGACTTGAAGCCAAGATCAAATTATGGTTCCACAACTAGTCTAAAGATAACATTGCATTTGGGGGGAACCCCTCAAAACCAACCCCCCCCCTAAGCATACTATTTCAATAAAGTGTCCAGCCAGCGGCATAGCTATAGGGGTAACAGTCGCTTCTGGGCCAGGCAGCCTGGGTTGGCCCAAAAGCCCATCTGTCACATAAGTAGATACAAGCATAGTAAGTGGCACATAGTTAGGGCATGTCCCCATGGCACCGGTTTGCGGCCCGGTTTTTTTTTAACGGGTTTGCAGTTTTGCGACCGTCGAAAAAACGGCCCCAAACTAACACAACCCCGGGCCCCTATGGAAAACCCTTCCCCAGTCCCCACTGCCGGGGTTTTTTCCCCCCGGGGGAGTTTTTCAAACCCCGGCCGCCCGAAAAAACATTGAACATGTTCGTTTTTCCATCTGCTTTTGGACAAAAATTTAACAGGTAATGGGAAGGGGGAGGGCTTTTCTCCGCTAATCGCAGAGAAAAGCCCTCCCCCGGCGGTCGTGGGGACAAAACTAAAAAAGGACAAATACCGGTCGGATAAACTGACCGGAATTTGTCCTTTGCCGTGGGGATGAGCCCTAACTGTGCTACTGTGTCACTTTTTGCACTAGGACCCATGAGCTTCAAGCTACGCATCTGTGTCCAGCAGATATCAAACAATAAAAACAATCCAGGGTGGCCATGTTTGTTGAGGGTCTGCCTCGAATGTCAGAGAGCTGGCAGATTCCAACAAACTTCAAATATCTATAAGCAGCCTAACTGTTAAGTAATATATAGATGCATCAGGTAATTACCAGTTTATAAGCATTCAATGGTCTTGTGGTTGTGATTGCAGCATGATCAAATATTGCATTTTTCAATTCCACATCAGTTAATTTGTTTGTTGCTTGATTTTCTTTAAAATAAGGGAAGGCTGATCGTGGCTCACCAGCAACTCCTGAGAAAAGAAAGTACATGTGAATCACATTGATGGTGAAATATAGGAATATTACAGTGTCATGTGCTTGTGATTTATTTCATAAAATTAGGGCTTCATTCACCTCATTCCTCAGAACCTTTCTGTGCTCAACACTAAGGGTATGTTCACATTGTGTATTTGCAGGGCGTACAGAATCGCGTAATTGTGCTAAAGTAGCTCCGCAAATACAGTCAAATCATTATACAAGTCCAGCACTCATTGCGTGCTGTGTAAAATCATCGTCATTGTACAGAAGATGGTGATTTTCCGATTGTATTTCCTGGTTTGTAATGTATGCTTGTAAAAAGAAACAACCTGTCCCTTTTTTCAGGCACTTATGCATGGAGAAATAGAGGTGTGCGCGCCTCAATACAACATGTGAATTTACTCTAATTCTTTTTAGAATTAAAAGGTTTATCCAGTAGCTAAAATGATTTTCTAAATAATATCTATTCCTTTTTTTGTAATGTACTTTTATTACACTTTTTATGGGCTTCCTGCACTTGCTTCTTGATGATAAGAAGCTCAGTAATTCTGTGTATCTCCATACACAGGAAATAGCTCTGTGTCAAGTCCAGAAGATTAGACAACCAAAGGGGTTTGGATTGTTTTAGAGCAGCCTTTGAAGCCACACCCAGGGCCATTCTTACGGGCGGGCGAGGCGGGCGATCACCCAGGGCACCATTCGCCCGGCAATTAGCCTCTGACTTTGCACGCCGGTTTTACAATGGCCGTGCAGAGTTAACAGCTGCACACACTCAGTGCAGCTGCTCCTATAGGGAGGAGACAGGACGCTTTGTTACCCTCCTGCCTTCTCCCTTGTATGTACAGTGCATAGTAAGTGCTGTACATACACATCAGTGTCACAGGGGGTGTGACGCACGGCTTTCATCACGCTCCCTGTGATGCTGGATCTCCTAGGTCGGAAGCCTCTGCTGGCCCAGGAGATCCCAGGAGCTGTGTGCCGGCGTAAGCGGCGTCATGATGTCATGCCACTTACGCTGTACACCAGCTCCCGGACCTGGCCACACTGCAAGGCACATCGAAAGGCGAGTACCTTTTTCTGATTTTATTTTCATTAGCTGCAGGGGGTATATTACCTGGCTACAGGGGGCAATTTACTGGCTACAGGGGGCAATTTACTGGCTACAGGGGGCTACTTCCTGGCTGCAGGGGGCAATTTACTGGCTACAGGGGGCTACTACCTGACTACAGGGGGCTACTACCTGGCTACAGGGGGCATTTTACTGACTACAGGGGGCTGCTACCTGGCTACAGGGGCCAATTTTCTGGCTACAGAGGATACTACCTGGCTACAGAGGCAATTTACTGGCTACAGGGGCTACTACCTGGCTACAGGGGGCAATTTACTGGCTACAGGGGGCTACTATCTGGATACAGGGGCAATTTACTGGCTACAGGGGGCTACTACCTGGCTACAGGGGGCAATTTACTTGCTACAGGGTGCATCTACCTGGCTACAGGGTTCAAATAACTACCTGCAGGGGCCTATATAACAGCATAATAGGGACCTGTATTTCTACTTATTGGGAGACCTATATAACTACCTATCTACTTAATAGGGGGTCCGATGATAACCTTATATGGGGGTCCCATAAGTTTAAAGATTTACCACCTACCTAATTGAGGATACTGCCTACCTTTGGTTTGGGGTGTACCTACATACTGTCTTTGGGAATTTAACTAATTCCTTTATGAAAATAAACTTATAAAATTACATAAGCTCACCAAATTACCTAAATCCTAACATAAATTTTCTATCCCTACTCATTTATGCTACACTAACAAGTAAAAAGGGGGGTAGTCACCCCGATACGGGCAGTCCCCAACCTCGTACCTCCTAAACTAAACTAGGGGACTATGACTATGACTATGAAGTCTACATGTCATTATTTAACAATGTATTATTAGTAAACTACCATAGAGATATATATTGTCTGAAAAGTAGCACACAATGAGTCAAATCAATACCAGTTATATGTCAGGTTGTCGACAAGCATTGGCCATTACAGGTATAGTATATATCCTGAATATCATATCCAAAACACCAAATTTATTGGCTTATAATTATCTTACACAAACATTTGTTGGCTGTCTACCATATAACAGCGCAATATTCGAACGCGGTTACCATCAAGAATTGGTGAGGTTCTCAGGGAAACATGAGTGTACAGAATTACAAATAACAAGCAGTTTATAAGAGCAGATAATGTGGCACAAACTCACGTACATGGTTATTCATGGTCAACTTGGGTGATGAAGAGCAGGTCTAAATGATACTATAGGGATCTCCCGGTTCCACATCCACAGTAATAGGTAGCATGATAGTGGTGGACAAACGCGTGAGCAATACATCAACAGAGGGGTTTAATTTACTTTGCCCATGATGGTTGACACTGTATACTTATCCATGACCATATTAAGGAAACTATAAAACAGATAACATAGTAAGCATGGCACAAAAAACGCGCGTCCTAAGCCGCTATCATGCGCGCATGCGCCTTGGCAAGTAAGATCGCAGAGAGCCGAGTGGTTAAGCTTCCCACTGACATGGTACCGGCGCGCCTGCGCCTGTGGAGGCCGGAGATACCCGTCCGTCTAGTTCCTATATATTTGCGCGTAAGGGGAATCCCCGCGAGACGCGGGATCAATAAGAAAACAATACCCATCGCGCAGTTGGGGGGACAAGAACAAGCAGATGGAAAGAAAGGTCTACGTTGTATGAATACCAAAGCCGCCGCGGGAAGGAAAACACATAGAGAACAATTAACATGTGTATTCAAATATATGATACAAAATTTGATACTGCAGGCTATAATAGCAGTTGGACAAAAGAGGTATATATTGTCCTAATGGTGATACGAATAAAGAATGGGAATTAATGATAGTTTACCACTTATGATATCCATTGATACACTCCTTTAGTATAAAATATTCGCGGGTTCTGTGCCCCACATATGCTAATTTGTCTCTGGGCTGAGTGGGAGAAGTACTGCCTGGTATTTATTTTTTATGAGAAATTTCAAGACATCTTGGATATATTGTTGTTTTTTGGGCATGATATTTAGACGTTATCAGCATACTTGGGACGGGTTAACGTGAACTTAGTACAGGGTACCGTTCGTGAGGTGACCTAATGTTAAATTATCGTAGGCTTAAGTTCACCTATGAATCAGGTTCTCTGAACGGAGGTTTTTGGATTACGGATTACCAAGGGTGTTAATGGCACCTTTGAACAACCGTTGGCTTAACTGTAAAAATACCACAGGCATATAGTTTACTAAGGTGGGAAAGTGCCACCCGCACACTCAAAGTGGTATACTAAGGGCACAATATATAAGATACGTCGTTTAATTGCATGATATTAGAACATTTAAATCATAAGCAAACGACTTGTAAAAGATGGTTTATCCAGTTCGGGGTTACACCTTAAAGAGTCCTTTCAGGAAGCTTATAATTTAGCCCGTGGATTAATGACTAGAAAAACCTTTTTGGGGGAAACGTGAGGGTTGAGCCTATTATGATTTGTGCGAATTTTTGGAAATTTGAAAGAAATCTTCGTCACAAAGGGTATTACTTAATAAATATTGGCATCTCCTCAAGCATGATTCTGATATCTCTGAATTTTTCGTAACACGTCCACTAGCATTACTTTTCGAAAGGGAAAAGTATTGGATACAGGCGGGTGCACAGTCACTTTATTTCTCCTAAGTCTCAAACAAATTGGCTATCATCCACCACGAGTGGTGGAGGAGTACGTTAAATGTGGTGGATGCAAGGCATGTCCCATTTATTATTGTCTCCAATGTTTTAAATAGTATTCCATTCAGGACGTATTTTTGTTATGCAGGATTACGCTAACTGTAATAAAAGAAAAGGCGTAGTCTCTACCAATGACACGTGTAATTGTCCATTTTGTTGTATTGGCAAAAACAAAGTGAATTCAGACGTCGCATTCTGGAACACGTTGGAGGACATTACATCGTCAGCGTGACACCACAGTGGACGCACATGAATCCATACATAAAGAAATCCCTTAGAATTGTCTTTTTTCATTTATTGAGGTGGTAGAATCCGTGGGTGGAGAGGGGTTGATTGTTGATCATAAATTACTCAGCGTGTTGATGCACGTTGGATTTATCATCTTAAGACTCTTAAACAAACAGGTTTTTAAATTACAATCTATTATTTACTTCATTTATTAATTTGGTCTGGTACGATATCTATTATAATTGAATTTATATCATTTAATCATTGTTTGTTTATTTTTCTATTTGTTATTTTTATATTTTAGGTGTGAAACATACTTTGTGTCCATATATAGGTTCTATGCTTTTTCATATTTTTTGATTTAGCATGCATTACATGTGTATGTATTATCTTTGATGGTAAACAATAATAGAATACTATAGCTGGGCTATTGTTTGCTGATATATTTTATTTCGCACCATAGAGGTTAGCATGATGATTTAATATGGGGTACTATAATTTGATATCCCATCTTTATTCTTATCCCCGTTGGGACAGATTTATATAATACCTTCTGATTGTCCAATAGCTTTATACCTGCTGGATTAAATTGTTGTTTCTTATATTGAATACACTTGTTAATTGTTACTCTATGTGTTCCTAACGCACGGCGGCATTGGTAGTCATGACACAGTATAACTTTCCTTTCTATCTGCTTGATTCTTGTCCAGCATCTGAGCGATGGGGTATTTGGTTTCTTATGATCCCGCGTCTGCGGGATTCCCCTTACCGCATATAGGACTAGACGTCGGGTATATCGGCTCCACAGGCGCGCAGGCCGGCGCGGTACTGTCAGTGGGAGCTTTAATATCTAGGCTCTTCGCGATTACTTAACCTGCCGGCGCTGCGCAGATAGCGGCTTAGGACGCGGTTTTGCATGCTTTCTATGTATTGTGTATAGTTCCTCTTCTATGGGCTGTGGATATGTATAATGGTGTCAACCATTCAGGGCAATGTATTTAAAATCACTGTGTGTATTGCTCACTTGTCCCACAAATATCTATGTTCCTTACTGTGGGATGTGACCGGGAGATCTATTAGTATCATTTTAGGACTCGCTGCTCTTCATCACCAAATGACAATATAAACAGGGTCGTGAGTTGTGACACATTGGCTAATTTCTATCTTGCTCTTATATACTGCTTGGTATTTGGATTCTGTTACACTTCATTTCCCTGATGAACCTCACAAATCTTAGAGGGGAAACGCGTCGGAAATATTGGATGGTTTATGTTGGACAAAAGGTCCTACTAATGTTTTGTGTAATAGATAGTATATGCCAATAATTTGTTGGTGTTTGGATATGATATTCAGGGATTTATGCTATACCATGTAGGGCCAATGCTGCAAACCTGTACATATTCTACTGGGTATTCTGATTGACTCTGGTGTGATAATTTTCAAGACAATATATATCTCTTGGGTGTTTACTAATAATATCTTGTTAAATATTGACATTAGAGCTTTCATAGTCATAGTCCCTAGGTTTAGTTTAGGAGGTGAGGTTGGGGACGACCTAATACGGGGTGACTAACCACTACTTTTTTCATGGTTAGGTATCATATATGTGGTTAGGTATTAGATATTTGGTTACGTGTAGGTATTTTGGTGAGAATTATGTAATTTATATCTTTATTTTGGATATATAAATAAAAGCTAAGTTTGTTATTTTTTTCCTTTCCTAGTGATTTATACACTATTTGTGGTGTTGGTATGTATTACATAAGTTTGGTATTATCCAGGGTCTGTTTGATCTTAGTATGGTTGCTCTACTAGCTTTATTTATAGTGGATGTGTTTTGTGGTTTTACTTCTATTTGGTATACAAAAAAGATTAAAAAACTTGATGCACAATGTGAGTCCATGGGCTGGTTTGGGGGCACTTTTACTGTTTTAGGACACAAAGGGTATGTAATTTTTTCTTTTTAGATGGGGTGTGTTATTCTGAGATAGGAATTGTTAGAGAAGTGCTGATAATAAGTGAGGTTGTTTGTTTTGCTAAAGTCTACAGTGATGAGTTGTGGCCTTGAGAAGTCGTCATGGTGGTTCTGGGACATGATGGAGAAGTAAAAGAAGGAAGTGGAGAACAACTATTCAATACATCTCCTGTAGACGGATGTAAACTTTACTGTACTAGCTTAGATGTATGCAGAGCCTGTGTACACTGGTATCTGAACCGTATGGTCACACTCTTTGACGGTAATATAGGTTGTAGTTATAATGGTTTATATTTCAGTAATGGTATGGTTGTAATTATTCAGTCATCTATGTGGTGGTGATTTTAGTTCTTGGTTGTAGCAGTATTATTCAGGTCATTATGTGGTGGTGATCATCTGTGGTCATTGGTGTGGTGGTATTATTCAGTCACTATGTGGTTCTTGGTGTGGGGATTTCTATTCAGTCTCTTGGGTGATGATATGTGGTGGTATTTTTCAGTCAATAATGCTGGTGTAGTGTGGTCTAGGTGTAGAGGTATTGGGCAATATATGTGCTGGATGATCTGAGGTTTACATTTGGTACTATTAGCCTGGGATTCTGGTTTCGTTTGTACCAGTGTTATTTGTAACTGTATGACTATTATTTCGTGTGTTATACGTAGCACATTGTGTTTAAGCTTTTTGTATATTTTGGATTTGGTTGATGGTGGTGCACTGTGTCGCATTATATTACGGGAGGGAGGGGGGAGAATTTCTTCACCCCGCCCTGAGAGCAATTTAGCCTAGGAACGGCCCACACCCTTAAGGCTTTCAACATTAGGTAGGAAACAAGTGGTGTGCACTGAGACTGAGGTTGGAGGAATGAAGATGGAGGCATAGCAAAGTTTTACAGGGCAAAATGAAACAACTTTTAAACAACAAATGCTGCAGCTCAGCTAAAGTGAATGGAGGCTACATTCAGCATAAGAAACACACAGTAGTAAAGAAAACATCACATGGAGATAAATGTTAACTCAGGCAAGCCATTTTTTTTTCTTTTTGGTCAATGGACATCCCCTTTGATAAAATTGTCTAATACTTACACAGCATTAACTTAGGCTAGACAGTCTAAGAATGTACCAGATTTATCCCAGTGGCCCATGTTGTATGATAACTTCGGCACACATTTATACTATTTGTTGGCTTAGTTTACATCAATAATTGTGGCAAATGTTTGGTGCAAGATGTCGCTTATCAAGTCATGCCTCTTTTCAGCTTAGTCATGTCTCTTTGTCAATCGGTGTAAAGGTGTCTACATTGTTTACAATACACATTATAAATAGGGTATAAGGTATATATGCCAGTTTTAGTGTGAATTACACAATTGCCACAGTAGTGATGTGGATGCTGATACGTTTTGTAAAGTGCTGCCTAAAATGTTGCGGGTCTATAAGCAACAGTTAAGAAATAAAGGTAACCTATAGCAGACAGAAGATACCATGTGGGATTTACAAATTGTGTGCAATTTGCAACTTTTCTCATCATTTGCCCTCAGAAAGAATTAAAACACATCAGCATGTACACCCTTCAAAATCCGAACACTGTCCTGCAACTGGATACTATTGTGTATCTCAAAGCATTTACAATTATTAGAAAATCCAACAGACCTTATTCTTTATTAGTTATATTCGTTGTGTGACTCATGTTTTCCCATAACTTTAGGGCAATGTCCCACGGAAAGGGTCAAGGGGTTTATGGCCGGTTTTTCAGATGGTTTGAGTTTTGCAGACCGCCGATATACCTGTCCGCAAAACGAGCACAACGGCTTCTATGGGAAACCTGTTGCTGGCAGTTGCAAACCGCCGTACCGATCGAAGAATTTGTGCATGCACAGTCTTCCGTACAGTTTTCGAACAGAATATGTGCTGTAAATGGGAAGGGCTTTTCTACACTCTATCTAGCGAGGAATGACAGCCACCTACCATGTGGCGTGGCGGGGACGCACACAAATCCGGGAACAAATTACCGGTCAGATAAATTGACCGGTGTTTGTCCTTTGCCGTTTGGTATAACGGCCGACTAATCATTGCTAATTATCGTATTATGTGTCGATTTTACCATAGTAACATATTGTTAATCTAAACATTGGTAGAGTTATAATATAAGGACTGACACTACATGTTCTAAGAGCATACAAGATGATGATAAAAATATTGTGCACACATTTTGATTCTAAATTATTGTATACTCTTCTTGGAGAAAACAGGTTCAAAGTAGCAAAATGTAAAAGCAGGTAATATAGTAATTGTCCCGGCATCTTCATTTGTCAGTTATGAACAATAAGGAAGCACTTCCTTTAATATTAAATGCAAATCAGCTTCATGTATCCAATGATCCCCAAAAATATATATGACAGACTGTACCTCTCGTTCCATGCTGACTGTCAGAAAACTGTAAAAGCTTCCATACAGACTGTCATATACTCTGTAGCAGATGGAATATCAGGTGAACTACAAGTAGCCTTACTGCATGGTGTCTTAAGTAAATATTTTGTATCATATTTGCAAATATTTAGATTTGGATTTGTTTGATCCTATAATGTGATGTCTGTCATCTGATCCTACAGAGGACATAAGAATATATAATTGACAACTAAGGTCCCCCACCCCCCTACCCCTTGAGAGGCACATGGCATATCATTCCATGGTCTTGATGAACACATTGGTGATCGGCGTCTGTCCCTATTAGGCAGACATCTTTGTGCAACAAAACCGCTTGCAAACATTCAAATGTATCTGCACCTTGCAGGTAGTCATTGGGATTTTCTTTCCCAGTGTGCACAATCAAGAGTTCCTACTTATTGATCCACCCGCATACAACCTGCAACTAGTGCGGCACGGCCAGTTGTCTGAGCTGCCCCTTGCTACCTGATGTCTGTATTAAGATTTAAGTATATCGCCCATGCATGTTTCTGCACACTACGTCGTTGAAGAATTTGTATTTATGCGCGAAGGATTGCAATACGTAAAATGGTTGGATGCTGCATATGTCGAAGATTGATAAATAAATTATTTAGAGAAAATTTACTGATCAGAGGTTGTATGCGGGTGGACCTATTAAGGCAGTCCCAAACCAATATCTTAGTCTCTATAAGAGGCCATCCTCAAACAGTTCTTATAGCAAACAAAATGCCAAATTACCTAGTTTCTGCTTTCTTTACAGGACAGGCAAACTGGTGGCAGTCAATGCTTTAGATCATGGTTTCCAAATGTGGTTTCACTGGGTTTTGTGGAGGATCAGGCCATGTTGGGCATCCTTAGCTCTCTGTCCTGCGATCATTGCTCACTCAGGATTCATAGACGCCTTCAGTACAGCATCCAGTCATGCATCATACATGCTACATAGTGGTACACATCAAACCAATGATATCGTCATACCATTCTGCAGGCCTGAGCTGGGCCACAGGGGAAACCCACTGTGTGTCCCAGGGGATGATTTTCAGGGAGAAAGGTAGGGAAAGAGAGGCAAAAATCAAAAGTCATGTGCAGCATGTGCAGTCATGTACAGTCCACTCTCCTGGTGGACCCCAGGCACCATATTTAAAAAAAAAAAAAAAAGCATTTAAACTAGTATACTGTGCAGTGGTGGTGTTTGGAGGTCCCTCTGGCCGTATTATGTTGTCCTTTCAAGGTGAAACTCCACCCAACCAATCAATATAGTCTTTATGCAGTATATTCAATACTTCAATCACGCCCAAAATTATTCTTTGTAAATTTGTTTTTAAAAATATATTGAGTTTATTAACAATTGCACAATTTTCATAAGTATCTTCTGTATACAGTAAAATAACTTCAAATCAAGATTTATGGCATATATTTAGGAACCTTACTTACGTATTCTGTCCTGTGTAGAGCAGTCAACTCTTAGCTGTTGCTCTTAGGAGCAATTATAGAGCTTTCGCTGCAGCAGGCTGACTTGGGAATAAAATCAGCCGGGCACTAAGCCCCCTGCAGCCACACAGTACAAATATCCGACTTACTAAAATGGTTATTGTTCTCACACCTGCTCCACTTTCTATAATATACTAACTATAAAAGGCATTTAACACGGAGAGTTTTTTAGTGTTTTGATGCTTTTGTGCACAAGAAATGGAAGAAATAAGTTATTGCGTGTGACATGTTCTTGCTAAAAATAAATAAAACGATTAAAACACATGCACCAAAACCGCTCCGTCGATGAAAGCCACCCCTAAACAAAAGCAAGAGAATAGAAAAGTTGGTGCTGAGAAGAAAACACTCATCACAGGTCAGGTGTGCACTTGCTTTACAATCGGGACAGGCCCCACCACTGAAATACATAAGCCACAGCTCTAACCTAGCAACCCCAACCAATCACTACACCAAGTATTCAAGGTCACCATCTCTTGATAGACAGCACTGATTCAACTTTGAAGTAAAATGAACCTCTGACAGCAGTGGCAATCTCCAGTGCGACGTATCAATCTCATGATGGGAGTTTTTTATCTGCGCCTTTGCTTCTTTCTGGACCCAAACCTCACATGATTGCGTCCCTGGTTGTCATTCATTTCATTTCTCTGTCGGTTACAAGCATGCAGGTGGCCTCTTCTCCACACGGTCTACGACTCGGTACCTGTAGATTTTACACAAAAACATCTTTGACTCCTCTCTTTTCCAGCATCTTTCCTATCAATTCCCCAGAAACAGCGTATGTGAAGCGAACAATAAACAATTGAGAAACTTAAAAATGGGTCCAGATAAGGTGGCATAGTAATAGTTAGCTACTTCCATTAGGCAGGTTCAGGCCCAGTATGCTAGATAGGCAAAGGGTCCAGTTATGTTGCAGGTAGGGCCAGTATGCAGAGGCAGGGTACAGTATGCAGGAAGCGGGACAGTTTGCAGGCTGACAGGGCCAACATAGAGGCAGACCAGGGACAGTTATATAAGGCAGGCCCAAGGGACAGTATATAGGACAAACAGGGCCAGTAATAGATAGGCAGGGCCAGTGTATTGGGCTGAATGGGCATAGGTATAGGCAGCCAGTGCAGGGGTTAATATAGCCTGGCCTAGGGTTTAGGCAGCCAGGGCAGGGTTATAGGTAGCAAGGGGTAGGTCATAATATAGCAGGAGTGGTATAGGTAGCCAGGGGTAGTGGCATCATATAAGCCAGGGTCACAGGGTTATAGGTAACCGGGCAGGGCATCCATATAGCCAGGGCAGGGTTTGGTAACCAGGGCAGGGCGATGTCATATAGCAGGATAGGGTATAGGTACGCAGGGCATAGGGCCATCATCATATTAGCAGGGAGGGATAACAGTGTTACTAGGCAGCAGGGCAGTGCGCATAATTTTGCCAGGGGCAGGGTATTGGTAGCCTGGGCAGGGCGCATCATTTAGCCAGCTCGCTGGTTGTTTAGGTTAGGCCTAGGTGCGGGAATCATATAGCCAGCTGGGTATAGTAGCCAGGGCAGGGCATCATATAGCCAGGCAGGAATAGTTGGCAGGGATAGGGCATCATATATAGACAGGCGGGTATAGTTAGCCAGGGATGGCAATTGGCATCATATAGCCAGGCAGGGTTAGGTAGCCAGGGCAGGGGCGATCATATAGCCAGCAGGGTTAGTTAGCCAGGGAGGGCTCCTATAGCGTGGCAGGGTATAGGTAGCCAGGGCGGGTATCATTTGCCAGGGGGCTTACTATAGCCAGGCAGGGTATAGGTAGCAAGGGAAGGGCAACATAAAGCCAAGTAGGGTTTATAGGTATAATCCAGGGACAGGGATATAGGTAGACAGGGAGCGTGTGGTATAGGTAGCTCAGAATAAAAGGGAAATCATATAGCAACAGGAGTTGGGTATAGGTTGCAGGGCAGCGCATCATATAGCCAGGTAGGGTATAGGTAGCCAGTGGCAGGGTTTAGTAGCCATGGGCAGGGCTAATATATAGCCAGGGCACGGCGTACCCCCGACCAGAGGGTATAGGTAGCCAGGCTGGGACATCATAGGTAGCCAGGGGCAGGGTATAAGGTAACCGGTAGGGCATCATAGAGCAAGGTAGGAGTACGAGGTATAGGCCTTGGGCAGGGACATCAATATACCAGGGCAGGGTATACGGCAGCCAGTGGCAGTTCTTCTTATAGCAGGGAGGTATAGATAACGCCGGTAGAGGCATCATATAGCAGGGCAGGGTATAGGTAGACAGGAAGGGTCAGGTATAGGCAAGCCAGGACAGGGCATTCATTATAGCAGTAGGTAGAGGTAGCCAGGCAGGAAATAGGTAGCCAGGGCAAGGGCATCATATAGCCAGGGCTGTGGTATAGGTAGCCAGCGGGCAGGGTATAGCGTAGCCAGGGCGGGCATCAGATGCTGGGCAGGGACTGATTAGGGCAGCAGCGCGCGAAAGTTAGTAGTTTAAAAAAATAAATAAAAGTAATACTCACCCAGCTTGTCCCCTACCTCTCAACTGGATCCAGAGTCGAATGGTCTGCTCATGAAGATGGTGCGTGAAGGGCGTCTGAGAGAGATAGCCGCGCAATGAAGGCATTACATCACAGACGCAATTAGTCATCGCGGCTCCTGGGAGCTGAATAGACGAGATCAATAGATCCCAGATATAGCCTCAGTTTGACTTCCGACACATGGGCAGGCTGGCGGGCCGTGATGGCTGAATAGCTGAGGTTCGGTGACCGGGACGTGCAGACGTGTGGTCGGAAAGGGGGTGGGACTATCGGCCCCTGCCACTAGGGGGGTCCGGTTGCTGATGACGACCAATGACGGCCCTGTTAGCGCGCAACAGACCAGGCCGACCGGATCTCGTGTGGCCACCAGGAGGGGGTGAGGGGAACACCCGTCTCCCTCGGCGGGCGATGCGAGATCCTGACTGTGGCCCCGTGACACCAGCGGGGCCGCCGGGCGAATGCACGGTTTGCCCTATGGGCAGTCCGCGGACTGGGCGGCCATGTCCTTTCTCTGTAGGCCAGATCCGATGAGATTATCGAGGTAACCAACTCTCTTTGTCAGCTTGCATTGAAGGTTATTTTAGACTGGAGAAGAAGATTATTTTGAACTTTGCCACAGTGCAAATGCAGTGCAGGCAAAGAAAGCTGTCCCTACACATCATATATAGACGACTGGCCATATAGATATACTATATAATATTTATATATCTTATATATATATAATATTTATATCTTATATATTTATAATTATATACTAGTATATATAGTATATTTATAATAAAATATATTGATGAGCAATATATCCAATCAGATAATAAATACGCATAAGAGAAAAACGAAAGGAATATGGTTAGGCGTCTAGTTTTAATAAGTAAAAAAAAAAAAAGAAAAAATGGCAACAGATTCCCTTTAAACATTTTTTGGCAAGAAAAAAGCAGATGTGATGTCAGCTATACCACTGCGATTAATATGAAAAAAGCTTAAATTCTGTATTCAGAGAAGTCATAAATAAGTCAAATAAAAAACTGAATTATAGATAAAGTGCCCTAGATATCTGTAATAGGACAATTTTCATTTAAAGGGGTTGTCACGTTTTACACTTTTGTGGTTCATCAATAGGATATACCATAAATGTGATAGCTGTGGGTCCGATTCCAGGGGCTGTACTTGGAACTCTCTTTGAAACTAATAGGAGTGTCCCACCACCTCTCCAATTTCAATGAAGATTATTAGGGTCCTGTTTTTGTAATAGTTGCGGGTATCAGAGGTGAGATCCACACTTAGCACATCACACATTTATGGCATATCCCATCAACATGCCATAAATGTGTGAGATGGAATAACAACCCTTTTTGACTTGGTTTGCTCAGTGTTTATAGTTACTGTGCTGGATAATTATCCCATTTTATTGGCGGTGATGATTCACCTTGTTGGATAGATAGGGTCCCCTTTACACTAATCGGGTTTGCGCACATATACAGTAACATGATGGGCAGTTTCATAACCATCTCCAGTAGGGCCACAAAAGTTTGCTGATAACATTACCATCTCAACACCAAACATACACAATCCAATATCAGCAACACTCTATAACAAGAACAAAACAAGTCACATAAGAACAAAGGAATTTTTGGAAAATAGATTTTTGTACTGTAGATACATGAAAATATTTGAGGGTCCTAGTGTACAGGTGTTATGCAAAAACTATAATATAGCCAATCTGCCGTCGACAAGTGTGAACTCACATGACATGTTGTGTGTGTTTGTGAAGAGTAGTATGGCTGCTTTTTGTGGATTGTGTTTGTTGGTTAGGCAAAATCCGCGCGGTTTGTAACCTGTGCTCATTTTTTCAAAAGTTTTTTTTTGGATGTACTGACCAAACATTGTTTGTTTTTTTTTCAACAGCAAACATATGGCCATCGGTGGACGTTTGTGGGTATAATTTCACATGCACAAAGATGGTGTGAACCCAGCCTTAAAGGAACTGTCCCATAATTGTCACTTCCCATCTTTCTACAGGATCAATAATAAACATCAGCTTGGGGCCTCACCACTGTGACCACCACCAATCAATAGAGTGGGGTTTGAGTACCCCATTCCTCCTGGAAATAAATGAAGAAGAAGTACAAATTAGTGCATCAATTTAATGTATGTGGCGCTGAACTCTAACAAAACTGAGTTCTAGTTGCTAAAACTTGTATTTTTCAAGTCCCTAGGAATTGCGATGAAATGAACCGCTGTTCATGCATCATCTCCTCCAAATGATGTGCAGTGAGTAGGACAAAAGGGGGTCAGAAACTAATGGCCTAAGGTCATTATAGGTGATATAGTGGTGGAGCCCCCAAGTGATCAGGCATTTTTCATCAATCCTGTGGATAGGTACATTATGCCACATTGTAGACATCATTTTAAGATTGTTTTGGCGTGAAAACCAGTTTATATAACTTGTGTTCATCGAGGTGTAATGTTGAGACTTGCAGTTACTTTCCCTCCCGAACCGACTCATCAAAGGCAAGCCATATTATCCATTGGGTTCTTCAGAGTGACAGAGACTGAATCTGACATGGGTGCCTCCGGTGTAACCGCTTCAGCAGGGAGAAAGATGAATTCAAGGCATTGCAAGAAGTGGCCCTGGAGAGCAGTGGACCTGACCAGTTAGAAAATTTTTCTCATGTTGCATCAAATTTTGCACACAGTAAAACCAAATATAACGGTAAGGTAACATACATTCCCTGCCTTTTACTAGAATGTAAGCAGACCTTACGCAGTGGGTATGGAATGTTTTTCCAGACGCATTTATCTTTTTTTCATCTTGTGGCAATCGCAGCATTTGGGAGAGATCAAAAAAGTTCATTTTTTTGTTGACTCATTTATGTAACTACATCTGCACCCCCATCTTGAAGAAAAAAAAGAAATGTAGATTTTTTGGATAGTGGGTTGGAAACATGAATAAACCTGAAATAGCATCATTGGTCATAAGTATTCCGAACCTTTGACTGTGTACACTAGTAACTCACATGGCTGTCCATTTCCTTCTGATCCTCTTTGAGAGGATTCTAATCCTTCATTGTGGAGGACAGTGTGTTTAATGAAACACTGCACAGCCTCCACAGTGTCATGTCAGAGCACATAAGAATCATGAGGTCGAAGGAACTGCCACATGGAGATAAGAGACATGTATTTGTGCAAAGGCACAGATCTGGCCAGGTTATATGAAAGAATTTCTGCTGACCATATGCGGTTGCTAAGAGCACGCAATGGCCTCATGTGACAGCCTTAAATGGAAGAAGTGTGGGACAAACCATAAAACTTTCATCGACCTGGCCGAAGCACAAAAAGAAGCAAGCGTGGGAGAAGAGCCCCTTGCTGAGGGAGTAAGGTAGACCGAGATCATGGGGTCGGAGCGACACAGAGGATGCAATTGGGAGATGGAAAAGTTCCCATAGTTCAACTTATCACTGCAGCACTCCATCAGTCGGTGGCTTAGATCGGTCAGTGTGTGACACGGAAGCCTCTCATCAGTGCATCGTCGGTATGAAAGAGTAAGACAGTTTGCAAACAAAATCACATGGTGGAGTTCCAGAACTTTGAGGTAAATAAGGTTATCCATGTATGATGTTGTCGAAGATTGAACTGTGGGGGTGTTAAGTATGAAGCGGGATGTTGTGGTGAGTAAAACCAGGCGCCGGCTAATTACTGCCTAATACATATCCATCGACAGTGAACATGATGGTAGGCAGCAGTAATGCTAGGGGGTGTTTTTCATAGCATGCAGGGACAGGACGACCGGATTTCAAGTGAAGGAAAGATGAAGGGGAACCATAGTAAAGAGCGGATATCCTGGATGAAAGACCTCTTCTCTGAGTGCTGTATGTAACGCGTTGGACTGGCCAATCGTTTCATTCTTTCCACTAGACTATGACCTAAGCACAAGCTAAAATTACAAAGCAGTGGCTTTCAGAAAAACTCTGTGTACATTCTGGATCTGGCCTGGCCAAGAGCCCCTGAACTAAACCCAATTGAGCATCTCTGGAGAGACGTGAATATGGCTGTCACTCACAAACAGTTCACCATAACAATCTGAGGGCAACTGGTAGGAGGATACTCGCCAAGGAGGAATGGCAGGGATCCAATATCCAGGGTGAAAACTTGTTGCCTCCATCCATGGCTTGATTCTTGGCTGTACTAGCTCAAAAATGTGCTTAGTAGTCAATACTGAGCAAAGGGTTCTGTATACTTTAAGACATGTGTTTATTTCTGGTTTTCTGGTTTTATAAATGTGCATCCTCAAATTTGTTTCAGTTTGTGTCTTTCAAGAGGGGGGAGGGGGGGGCAAAGCAGGTGTACATTAATGGGCAAAAAAATTAACTTGTTGGGATCGTACCAAATGGCTGAAACGAACTAAACAGTAAAAAATTGGTAAGGGGGCTGAAAATTAAAAAATAATACTTGGCCGATTACCCTCTGTATATGTCCTTTGTTCACGTGGTCTATGATATGTTCCAACAAGGTCGGTAGGAATATTGTAAAATGCCTTTTGACCTACTCAGGGGAAGAGGAACCTGCATTTGAAAGTAAAAGGGGGAAGCAGAAGGGAAGGTTATCTATGAGGAGGAAGACAGCGTCTGGGTGGGGGGCCATGAGCAGCTGTCTATATACGAAAGGAAGCCATGAGCAGAAATCTATATGAGAGATGCTCGTTTATCAGTGGAGGAATAAGCAGCACCGATATGTGTGAGAGAAATGGGAGAATAGCAGCAGGACCTATATTGAGATGGAAAAACACTAAGCAGCAGTCTATATGAGAGGCAGACATGTGTAGCAACCTATGTATGAAAGGGGGCCACAAACAGCAGTCTGGGAGAGAGAGGGAGAACTTGAGCACAGCTCTTGGTATGCAATAGACGTGCTGTGAATAGCACAGGACGGTTTGAAAGAGCCAGGGTTATGAGCACCAGTCTATGGGCAAGAGGAGGAAGCTATAGGCAGCAGTGTGGGAGGGAGAGAGGGGCCATAAACAGCAGTGCATATGTAAGAGAGGAGGACTGATAATATCAGTCTATATGTGAAAGTTCCATAGGTCTCAGAAAATCCTTGGCACGCTCTTTGTAAAGGTGATTGTGGTTTATGGAATTCACATAGGATGTTCACATAGTATGTCATCATCTCTCCATATTATATGCAATAAGTATTACAGAAGCAGTAATATGATAATGCCACACAATGCGTCCACGTTTCGGCCTGTCCTCAAGGACCCCTTGAAGGGTGTAAGCGAGGATCACCCGCATGAGAAGCAACAGATACCACAACGGGCACTAGTGGGTTGTTGGGCCTAAAGAGGGCTATATAACTGTGTGGAGCTGGGAGTCGCTTGCAAGTAATTTCGGGGCACAAAAGCAGATTTGCAATGCGGCTGAACAACCGTAACGCAGATCGGCGGACAGCTGCTGTGGCCCTGCAGAGCTGACGCTCGTGTTTAGTCTGTACGGTATGTGTCTCCCCGGACGAACATGCAGCTGCAGGGTTGTAAGGAACGTGACGGCGGGGAATGCAGGGTAGACTTGCCGGTGGGTCTGTCGGGCGGCTTAGGAGGGGGACGAGGGGGACGCCGGGACTGCCTATTCAAACTGGAGAGTTCCTGACTAGGTTGAACTCTGCGACCTGCTGCCAAATCCAGCAATCAAGTGGCAGGATGTGTGCTGCCCTAAGACAGCGTAGTGAGAAGATACAGACCACCTGTCGTGCTCGGACTCGCGCCACAGGTCGTGCTCCTGGTGTCCACACCATTCCTGACTGCAGGCTCAGTGAATTTGGTTAAATGGAGATACTGTCAACAGAAGCTTTCACAGGTGCCCGTACAATGAAGGTCTCAAGGAGTGGTGCCTCACTATAGAGCCCAAATCTAGATGTTTAATAGTAAAAACATGAATGTGAACTAAATGTTTAAAAGTTGTGATGTATCATATGTGTATGTGTCTATACATGTTGTGTATGTTTATGATGTTGTGTATGTCTAACATGTGTGTGTATTTTTATGCATGTGTGTATGTCTATACATGTGTGTGTATGTGTTTGCTTGGTGTATGTGTGTGTGAAAACATATGGTATTTGTCTAAAATTTTGTGTGTATGCATGTGTGTTGTGTATGATGTGCTGTATGTGTATGCTGTGTGTGAATAATATGTGTGTATTCTATAATGTATGTGAAAAATTTGTATGCATGGTGTGTATGTGTAGCATTGTGTGTGTGTGTATGTTATACATGTTGTATGTGTATATATGTGTATTGTTATACATTATGTGATATGTCTATAAATGTGTGTATGTGTATGATGTGTGTGTTTTCATGTGGTGTTTCAGTGTGTGTGTCTATCAGTGTGTATTGTATGCTGTGTGTAGTGATGCTGTGTGTGTAACATGTGTTTGTCTATACAGTGTGTGTATGTGTAGCATGTGGTATGTGTCTATACATGGGGTGATGGTTACTGTGTTGTGTGCTATACATGTGTGATGTTATACATGTGTGTTGTCTATCAGTGTGATGTGTATACATTGTGTGTTTTGTCTTGCTGTGTTGTTTTTTTTCATTGGGGTTGTGTTACTGTGTGGTATGGTATCATGTGTGTGTTTACATGTGTGGTAGTTTCAATGTTTGTGTCTATACATGTGGGGGTATGGGTATGCATGTGTTGTGTCTATACATGTGTGTATGTGTATCTTTGGGGTGTGTTTTATCGGGTTTAATCATGTGTGGTTGTGTATAATGGTGTGTATGTGTTTTACAGGGTGTGTATGTGTCTATATGTGTGCATGTGTCTATACGGGTTTTTGGTGTGTGTGTCTATGCTTTTATACTGTGTGTGTATGTGATGCGTGTGTGTGTCTATGCATATACATGTGTGTGTATGTGATGCATGTGTGTGTAGTTATACATGTGTTGTTTTGTATAAAATGTGATTTTGTCTATACTTTGTGTGTTGTGTATGCATGTGTTTGTCTATACTTTGTGTGGTAGTTACACTTGCGTGTTGTGTATACTTTTGTTATGTGTTATAATGTGTGTGTATGTGAAACCATGTGGTTATGGTATGTGATACATATGTGATACATGTGTGTGTTTTATATTTGTATGAAAAAATTGGTACGTATGACACAAATATCACGATTCCCTCATTACGTGACTAAAATAACCCGCCTTTTGCCCCTTACACAGTAAACACAACCTGTGATAAATTTATATTTGAAAGAATTTTTTCCTTCATTTGTCAGGGTTGCCTATGTTTTTGTTTCCCCCAAAAAACTAGGTTCGCACGGCGTAACTGAGGGTTTTAATTTTAATTTTAAACAAAACCCCCCCCCCAAATGTCCCCAAATTATGGGAATTCCATCCTTTATGAGAACTTTGAAATTTCTTTCCCCCATAAAAACATTTTTTAAAAAAAAAAAAAAAAAAAAACCCCAAAAAAAACCCCCCCAAAAAAAAAAAAAAAAAAAAAAAAAAACAAAAAAAAACCAAACAAAAAAAAACCCCAAAAAAACCCCAAAAAAAAAAAAAAAAAAAAAACCCCAAAAACCCCCAAAAAAAAAAACACCCCAAAAAAAAAAAAAAAACCCCCCCCCCAAAAAAAAAAAAAAAAACCCAAAAACCAAAAACCCAAAATTTTTTTTAAAAAAAAACTTTTTTTCCCCCCCCCCCCCCCCCTTTTTTCCCCCAATACCCCCCCCAAACCCCAAATTTTTTGGCCTTTAGGTAGGGTTTGCCGCCCGGGGAAAAAAAAATCAGGGGACGGGGTAAGTTTTTTTGGGGAAAAAAAAAGTGCAGCCAAAAAGGGGGTGAAAAAGGGTAACTCCCCCCCATACAAAAAATTTTCCAAAAAAAGGCCGGGGGCCCCCCTTTTTTGGGCCCTTTTGGGGAACCCCTTTGGGGGGGGGCCCCCGGGGGTTGTTAGAATGTTCCCCCCCTTTCATAAGCTTTGGCCCCTTTTTTTTGGTTTTCCCAACCCTTGTTTCGGCATTAAAGGTTAAAAAGGGGGAAAACCCCGGGGGCATCCCACAGCATTGCCCCATTCCATCATCCTGCCGATGTGAGATAGTACATTCGGACTATAAAAGGCAACCCTATTTTCCCCCCAAGTTTAGGGGGAAAAAGTGTGTCTTGTAGTCCTAAAAGTACGGTAAATTCTGGTCATGGGATAGATATACAGGTATATGGGAATAATCCCAGAGAAGCACTGTTATAGTGAAACCAAAAGAGAACACTTCAAAGTATTTGTTTAAAATAAGTTTATTTTAAAAAACAGCATATAAAGTTAAATAACACATTAGCAAATTCATTCTAGCATTTTCCAAATAGCAAGAACTTGTCAAGCATAAATAAAAAGTATTAATAAATATGTCCACTGTCCACATGGACACATGATCAATGCTAATAAATTTTTAAAATCATACATACATACAGGTATAAAGCCTATACTTATGTTGGTCGTCCAACTCCAAAGCGAGGTTTAGACCTACAAAAAAAATACATGCATATGTTAACTGAATAATCCAGGTATAGATATCTGAAATACATATTTAAGTTGCTATTTTGCTGAATCTGAATTTAAAATGGTTGTCTCACTACACAGATTAGTTTTCAACATGAAAGCTTGAGTGTTATCTGATCTAACAAGCAAAGGAGACTAAGTACTTTAGATAAACATCTCCTGTTCTCATGTCAGAGTAATTAGAAGACCTTTGAATATGGAGTGGATATGCTAATCACTCACAGCCTGACTAGAAAGAGACAGGATACATGAATGAAAGCTGCTCTGTGAAACAGCGTGGTGAGACAACCCCTTTAAACTATGTCCATGTACAGTCATGCAAAAAAGAAAGAGCTCCATACTAAGTTATCTATTTTTTAAATAATATGAAAATAGCAATATTTGACCTATATCAAAACAGTACAGTTGCATCACACTTGTCAAAGTCATTCAATGTGGCCCTCGAGAGCTTAGACCAGCAAGCAGGGATAGATAAGGTTAAGATGCAGAAGGACTGGCTCTCCACTTTCCCTGAAGGACAGAGCCAGAGCTTAACAGAAGTGGTGGCTCCAGCACAGGGAGCAGGGCCCATCTTGGATTCAGAGTTCCAGCACATACCTCAACATTGCTATGTTCAGAAACTCACAGGCAGCGGCACAGATCTGACAGCCTTACCCAGGCACCTTATCCACCCTCAAAAGACATGCCAGTGTCCTTGGTGAAAATGAGTTTGACACCCCTGATTTACAGTGTTTACTTATTTCATTTATTTATAGACCACTACCATATTCTGCAGCAGTGTAAAGATAGTTTGTCATCACTCACATCTGAACCTGTCCTCATTGGGGTTCAAAATCCAAATTCCAAATATATTTTTGGGACTGTGGGAGGAAACTAAAGTACCCATAAGAGACCCCGGCAAACATAGCAAGAACATATAGTCTCCATACAGACAGTAAACATAGCAAGAACATATAGTCTCCATGCAGATGTTGTCCTTGGTCATATTTCAATACCAGAACCCCCCTGTTCAGCAACAGTGCAAGTGAAAGATAACATTGACAGATATACCACTTCTTCGAAAATGGCCTCAATGAGATGAGAACCACCCGTCATCCAACAAGTCCTTATACAACTAACTGACCTCACCGATAGAGTTAATTACTTCTTAACCTGATTATGCCCTTTTATGTACCCACCGAATCACCTAACCTCCCTGAAACGATTTACAACTTCCACGCTAGTAGCATCCTACCTTAAAAATGTGTATGGCCAATAAAGACAAACAAGGTAGAGGGAGATCTATACGGAATACACTGCCTGCACAATTGGGGACTATATCCTGTAACATAAAAACATTTTACATGGACATCAGGGCCACATGTAACTCTGTATGCATATTGTGTAGTATGTTTGTCTCTCTAGCTTCACTAATACCGTATTTTTCGGACTATAAGGCGCACATAAAAGCCTATGATTTTCTCAGAAATCGAAAGTGCGCCTTTTAGTCCGATGCGCCTTATATATGAATCAATTCTTCACTTGGGTTTTTAGTCTTTGTTCAGAACGTATTTACAGCTAATTTAGTGACACTTATTTGTAACTGATTTGTAACTGATTTGCAAATGATTTCTATCGTAAATCCGTTCGGAATCAGTTACAAATCAGTTGCAAATCAGTTGCAAATAAGTGTCACTTGAAAGTATTTCGCGCCGGAATTACAATCCCCATTCTTTACAATGGGTGATTCAGACGCGAAATAAGGCACAAAAAGTGGCAGGACCATTGTAAATCCGAATTTTTTTCGGCCACAATTCGCGGCGGCAATACGGCATGAAAATATGGAGAATGGCCTATACGGCCACCATAGTCAGAAGCGTCACTGCGTGCGGTGATACGTACAGCTCTGTGTGCAGAAAATCTGTGTTTCAACATTGTGTGTTCATTCAATATCGTACTGTAAATTTTTATACCCCCTACACCAAAAATGCCTCCTGTTAAGAGACTGCTTATGATGTGACTTTAAGCTTAAAGCTATAAGTCATGCAGTAGAGCATGAAATAGGGCAGCTGCAAGAGAATTCAACATTAATGAATCTATGGTGCGTAAGTGGAGGAAACAAGAAGATGCCCTGCGCCAGGTAAAGAAGACCAAACTGAGTTTCAAAGGAAACAAAGCAAGATGGCCACATTTGGAGGACAAATTAGAATAGTGGGTTGTTGAACAGAGAAGCGCAGCTAGAAGCGTCTCCACTGTCTCTATTCGACTCAAAGCCACAGGTTAGCAAGCGAACTGGAGATAAAGGACTTTTAAGGTGGTCCTTTATGGTGCTTTCGTTTTATGAAAAGGCGTAATCTCTCCATCCGCACCAGAAACTACTGTCTCCCAGCAACTGCCAAAAGGATTATGAAGAGAAGCTGGCCATTTTCCGCACCTACTGCAGAGCCAAGATAAATGAAAAAAATATACAGCCAGAACACATCACTAACATGGATGAGGTCCCCCTCACTTTTGATATCCTGTACAACGTTCTGTTGAGAAAACAGGGAACCAGTACCTATCTATACGTACCACAGGACATGAGAAGTCATCTTTCACTGTTTGTTCTCGCCTGTCAGGCTAATGGCCAGAAACTTCCACCCATGGTCATTTTTAAGAGGAAAGACTTTGCCCAAAGAACAGTTTCCAGCTGGTGTCATCATCAAGGCTAACCCAAAGGGCTGGATGGACGAGGAGAAGATGAGTGAGTGGCTGAGGGAGGTCTATGTCAAGAGACCGGATGGATTTTTCACAAATCCCCCTCCTATTGGTCTGTGATCCTTTCGCGCCCATTTGGACGATACTGTCAAACCCAAGTGAAAAACAAATTCAACGCTTGTGTTATTCCGGGTGGATTAACCCAAAGAGCTCCAGCCGTAGATATTCGGTGTCAACAGGGCATTTAAAGTTAAATTGGAGCTTTGTGGAGAATTGGATGACAGAAGGGGGACCAACCAAATTTACCAAAACGGGGGGAACACGTGCGAGTTATGCTACTATTTTGAAGTGGATGTGGATGCCTGAGAGAAGGTATCAGTATCCAGTATCATCCGAGCTTTCAAAAAGGTGGAATCATCAATGAAGAACTAAGCAGCAGCAACGAGACCTGACTCAGTAATGATGAGGGGAACCCGAGAATGCTTGATGCAGAAATCGTGCAACTGTTTACTCCGACACTGAAGATGAAGAATTTGATGGATATGTGGGGGATGAAAGAACTGAAAAAGAACAGTAAGTGTATAGAATTTTGTTACAACTTTACAAGTAGAGAGTTATTGGGGAAAGTGTTAAATTTAAAGTTTGGCTTGCGGTCTGAACTTTGTTTCATTTAATGCGCCGCCCCTTATAGTCGGTGGCCTTATAGTCCGGTGCGCCTTATATATGAACCTAGATGCTTTAGCAGGCGCTCAATGATAATGCGCCTTATAATCCGGTGCGCCTTATAGTCCGAAAAATACGGTATATGCATTTATGCTTGCAATAAAAATTTGTGTACATGTGTGCTTTGTGCCCATTTACAATTCCCACATACCCCCTAAAGACAGGTGGCATTAGAGAGAAATGGTGACCCTTTGTTCCCCTGGCACTGTAGCCCTGAAACAAAGTGAAACAAATTGCAGATATTGGATATCACTGTGCATGGTAAAAGGTAGGGACTACCTTGAACTCACTGGACTTCATTTATCAAAACTGCCTAAGGCCATGTTCACACAACTTATTTTGACGTGGTTTTGGACGAGGTTTTCGGAGCGCCCAAAACCTCACCTGAAACACGCTTCTTCAAAAGAGGTTTTAAAGGCGTTTCTCAGTGAGGTTTTGGATGAGGTTTACGACAGGTTTTTCACCCCTACAAATTAATAGCCAGGACAAAAACTGTGCCGAAAACCGCACCTAAAACACGCTTCAAGAATTAACATGACACTTCTTTTTCAGCGCTCGTCATGTGTGAACTACAACAAGGTCTAACATAGGCATCAATGAAATGAACTGGAAGCGTTTTGGACAAAGTTTTGGGTGAGGAAATGCTCCGAAAACCTCGTCAAAGTAAGCCGTGTGAACATGGCCTAACAGTGCCCACAACAACCAATCAGAGCTCAGCTTTCATTTTTTCAGGGCGGTATAAGAAATAAAAGCTTATCTCCAACTGGTTGCTATGGGCAACAAGCACAGTCTTATTTAGACAATTTTGCGATATGAGGCCCAATATACACTCACCGGCCACTTTATTAGGTACACCATGCTAGTAACGGGTTGGACCCCTTTTGCCTTCAGAACTGCCTCAATTCTTCGTGGCATAGATTCCACAAGGTGTTGCAATGATGCTCAATTGGTACCAAGGGGCCCAAAGAGTGCCAAGAAAATATTCCCCACACCATGACACCACCACCACCAGCCTGAACCGTTGATACAAGGCAGGATGGATCCATGCTTTCATGTTGTTGACGCCAAATTATGACCCTACCATCCGAATGTCGCAGCAGAAATCGAGACTCATCAGACCAGGCAACGTTTTTCCAATCTTCTACTGTCCAATTTCGATGAGCTTGGGCAAATTGGAGCTCAGTTTCCTGTTCTTAGCTGAAAGGAGTGGCACCGGTGTGGTCTTCTGCTGCTGTAGCCCATCTGCCTCAAAGTTCGCCGTACTGTGCGTTCAGAGATGCTCTTCTGCCTACCTTGGTTGTAACGGGTGGCTATTTGAGTCACTGTTGCCTTTCTATCAGCTCGAACCAGTCTGCCCATTCTCCTTTGACCTCTGGCATCAACAAGGCATTTTCAGCCCACAGGACTGCCGCTCACTGGATTTTTTTTTCTTTTTCGGACCATTCTCTGTAAACCCTAGAGATGGTTGTGCGTGAAAATCCCAGGAGATCAGCAGTTTCTGAAATACTCAGACCAGCCCTTCTGGCACCAACAACCATGCCACGTTCAAAGGCACTCAAATCACCTTTCTTCCCCATACTGATGCTCGGTTTGAACTGCAGGAGATTGTCTTGACCATGTCTACATGCATAAATGCACTGAGTTGCCGCCATGTGATTGGCTGATTAGAAATTAAGTGTTAACGAGCAGTTGGACAGGTGTACCTAATAAAGTGGCCGGTGAGTGTATGAATTTGCAAAATAAAAAGATTTGTACTTTTGCCCTATTTTTCCTTACATAAAACTTAAAAAAAAGGAAAAGATACCAGTTCTGTCTTATTACCAAAGTGTGGCCAAATTTTTAACTCAGAAATATATATTAGACTTTAAAATATGGCATTCCAGAAGGTAAAATATTGCTGTGGACATCTGGGCATCTGAAGGCCTTGGTCTAATGCAAGATGGGAAGACCCCTTCAAATAGTAGGTATTCTCCTCTAAGCTAGTCACCAAATTATTGGATGCTATTATACAAGAGCTTTTAATCTGGAAATTACTGGCTGGTATTTGACTTCATGGAATGAGCACAGTAAAAGTAAAAAAATATGTACAACACACACACACACCCCACCCCACACACACACACACCCCCACACACCACACACGCTATGTATGGGATAGGGACTGTTGGTTTGTTGTTAAGTTGAATTTGTATGCAAGTCAAAATGGGTATATTCATTTAATGTACCTCCAGCAAATTTATTTATTTATTTTTTTTTTAATTTTGGGTAGTGCATAGTAGGGTTTTAAAATTAGTTTAGCCGTCTGTGCCCATATTTAGAAGATTTCACCTGCTGGCACTTGTAGTTCCAGCCACTAGCTGTTATGCAACTTGGAACTACAAGTGCCAGCATGCCGCAGCAACTTGTTAAACACATGTGCTAATCAGCACCCATACAATTAGTACATGTGAGGTGTGGAATGCTGGCACTTGTAATTCCCCAGCTGCAATTGCCAGACTACCACACTTGTACTAATTGTATGGGTGCCGATACGTGCTGTATTTTACATTGGAGGCATCTGGGGAGAGGTGGGGGGGAGCAGTAAGAACGGACCTGCCGTTCCCAGCATAAGCCAGGTGGAAGTAAAAAAAAAAAAAAAGATGCTTTGCTCTGCTGACCACAAGACACAGTGGGCAGAGGAAGACTTGTGACGCTATTATGGGGCGTGACTCGGGGTGAAATCAGCCCACTAAGCCACGCCCCATCAGTCTCCATTTGTAACTAGGGGACAGATGTAAGTCGAAATGTTATAAGTCGGAGACCACCTGTGTGTGTGTGTATGTATTGTATGTATGTATGTATGTATGTATGTATGTATGTATGTATATATATAATATATATATATATATATATATATATATATATAT
Source organism: Phyllomedusa bahiana (assembly GCA_025379985.1). Lineage (NCBI taxonomy): Eukaryota > Metazoa > Chordata > Amphibia > Anura > Hylidae > Phyllomedusa > Phyllomedusa bahiana. The sequence goes on from JAODAL010012320.1 coordinate 30,419, forward strand.
ATATATATATATATATTACACATACACACTGACAGGTGGTCTCCGACTTATATATGTGCGTGTGTATGTATGTGTGTGTAATATATATTATAATATATATTATATATATATATATTATATATATATATATATATATACTATATATATATATATATATAACACACACGTATATATACATACATAAATACACACACACGTATATATACATACATACATACACACACCACGGTCTCCGTCTTACATATATATATGTACAAGTATACATTTTTAACTTCTACTGTGCTCATATACACACATATATCCAGTATATATATGTAAAAGATGTATGTATATCACATGATAAAAAATCATATATTGCACCTGGGGTTCTTCTCCGTGTTGCTTTGCCGTGTATTCGACTGAACCGAAGTTTTGAACTGAGCTTCAAGCCTGGAGTAAATTCCACCTGCCTGCTAAAGAAAGAGACTTTTAACAGACTACTATGCAATTTGTTTTGTTTAGTCACTCATTTTAAAGATTTACAACAATTTAAAATCTTTGACAACACACACCAATTCTAAATCACAGGATGACAATCCAAAAATCCAAACGGAAACATAAACTTCATATATTTCAGACAGCACTTTACCTGATCTTTATCAATAGAATATATACAATAGAATATATATCACTTACAAAAGTATCCTCCTGGAAAGAGCTAGTCTATGGGTCGACAACAGCTATGATTACTTGCTGTTTTCCCCAAAGCGTACTCACGGGAAAAGTGAATGTCTAGGTGAGCCGGCACAGAGCATTTTAGAAGTACACTCTGGTCAGTGCGCACTTCTAAAACAACCTTTGTATAGTGGATCGCACAGTACGTGCCGCAATATGCCAGGATTCAGGAGAGGGGTCATTGATCCAGGGATTTTTCTGATTGCCAGATTGGAGTCAGGAAGGAATTTTTCCCTAAAATGAGGACAATTGGCTTCTACCTCATTGGGGGTTTTTGCCTTCCTCTGGATCAACACCTTAGCACAACAGGCTGAACTAGATGGACGACTTGTCTTTTTTTAGCCTTACAAACTATGAAACTATGTGAGCATACCCTAAGTATATATGTTAAGTGCATACCTGGACTGATGTTTCATTTGTTGTTTACTAACGCTAAGTAATAAAGAATTTTTAATTTTTTTTTATTTTTCATATCACTATTAATATCTTTAAAAATCCTAAAATCCTGCATTTTTTCACTAGGATTAATAATGATCTGACACTTCCTGTTCTGTAGAGAAAACTTTTCAGCAGTCTCCTCATTATCAGCACAGGAAGGATTACATTGAAAGGTGTCACCAATGTGTAGAGATAACACACGATCCATCATTCACAATAGGAGATGTCACAGCTCGGCCTCTTCTCCTCCCTTTCCAGGTCATAGAGCATACCTAGAAAACTCTTCTAAAGAAGTTTATGGGTCTGTTCCTGCTCACAGGCTCCCATGTCCATACAGATGCAGTAAAGAATCTCTCTAAATGCTGTTAAAGGGAACCTGTCACATAGATTATGCCCCCCTTGCTAAGGACAGCACAAGCATTTAATGCTCAAATCTTATTCATGAGTAGATGTTAGTCCCGCCCACCAAAGAACAGCCCCGCCCACTGGCAGTTATTCACATGTTTCTACCTATTTAAAGTAATAGGTTAATCAGCTGAGGTGGGCGGGGGCTAGCATCAGGTGGGCGGTGCATGAAAAAGGGACTCTTCATGACTCTTTTCTGGCTGAAAACTGCAGATCTGATCATTAAATACTCTAAAACTACAGCATCTTACAGAATAAGGACACAGCGCTGGAAACAGCATGTCTGGCACTACCTTGTTCTGTCCTCAGCAAGGAGGGCATAAACTATGTGACAGGTTCCCTTTAAAAGCAGCTCAGACAAGATGGCTGCCCCCTTATTCAGATACAGGGCCGTTCCTAGGGGAGGGCGGGGCGTGCGGTCGCCCGGGGCGCAAGGCTCCGGTCACCCGAAGGGGCCCGCCTGCCTCACCCGCCCGGAGGAGCGCCCCTGACTCTGCGCGGCTGTTTTAAAACAGTCGCGCAGAGCCAGCAGCTACAAGGAGGAGGCGGGACGGATCGTTCCTGTCCCGCCTCCTCCCCTGTATGTATCGGCGCTCACTGAGCGCCGATACATACACAGCGTCGCAGGGGGCGCACAGCTTTCACCACGCCTCCTGCGACGCTCGATCTCCTCGGCTGGCAGCTCTGCCGCCAAGGAGATCCCTGGGGGCTGAGCGACAGTGTAAGCGGCGTGATGACGTCACGCCGCTTACACCGCTCAGCAGCTCCCGGAGCTGGACGCGCGGACCCAGGTCTGGTAAGTAATATTTTGTTATTTTATAATTACTTAGAGAGAGGCATCACTGGCTACAATGGGGGGCATCACGGGCTACAATGGGGGGCATCACGGGCTACAATGGGGGCATCACGGGCTACAAGGGGGGGCATCACTGGCTACAAGGGGGGCATCACTGACTACAATGGGGTGCATCACTGACTACAATGGGGGGCATCACTGACCTACAATGGGGGGTATCACTGGCTACAATGGGGGCATCACTGGCTACAATGGGGGGCATCACTGGCTACAATGGGGGGCATCACTGACTACAAGGGGGGGCATCACTGGCTACAATGCGGGGCATCACTGTCTACAATGGGGGGAATCACTGGCAACAAGGGGGGCAACACTGGCAAATGGGGGGCATCACTGGCAACAGGGGGGCATCACTGGCTAATGGGGGGCATCACTGGCTAATGGGGGGCATCACCGGCTACAATGGGGGGCTTCACCGGCTACAATGGGGGGCATCACTGGCTATAGGGGGGCATCACTGGCTACAAGGGGGGCATCACTGGCTACAGGGGGCATCACTGGCTACAAGGGGGCATCACTGGCTACAAGGGGGCATCACTGGCTACAAGGGGGCATCACCTGGCCACAGGGGCATCACTGGCTACAGGGGGGGGGGGGCATCTACTGGCTACAGAGGGGCATCTACTGGCTACAGGGGGCTACTACCTGGCTACAGGGGGCTACTACGTGGCTACCATATGAGGTGCTATAGATGGGGCATTTGTATAGAGATAGGAATTGGTAGAGAAGTGCTGATAAAGGGAGGAGTCTAAGATGTTTGTTTTGTAAATTTTACAGTGAAGAGTCGGGAGTAGTCGTCATGGCGTCTGGGACAGATGGAGAAGAAGAGAAAGAGAACAACTCTTCAGAGACGTCTCCTGTGAGTCACTATATATAACTTTACTGTAATCGATTATATGTCTGCAGAGCCTGTGTACAGTGGGTATCCACCACTGTATGGTCACTGTATGCCGGTAATATTGGTTGTAGTATAATGGTTTGTATTCAGTAATGGTCAGTTTGTATTATTCAGTCACTATATGGTGGTGATATGTGGTCATGGTGTGGTGATATTATTCGGTCACTATGTGCTGGTGATATGTGGTCATGGTGTGGTGATATTATTTGGTCACTGTGTGCTGGTGATATGTGGTCTTAGCAGGACATTGGCACTATTTGCCTGGGATTCTGGTTTCGTGCAGCAGTGTTATTTGGTAACTGTATGACTATTATTTAGTAGTTTTATATGTAGCAGATTGTGGTAAAGCTTTTTGGATATTTTGGCTTTGGTTTATGGTGATGCACTGTGGTGCCATATGTTACGGAGAGGGGGAAATTTCTTCACCTTGCCCTGAGTGAAATTTGGCCTAGGAACTGCCCTGTTCATATACAGACAACGGAATTAAAAAAAATCTACAGTTAGAAAATAAAAATGGCTAAGAAGAAAAGAGTATGGATCGGTATTTTGTTTTATTTAGAAAAAGAAATTGGCGATAGATTCCTTTTAAGGATTTATCAGTATTTCTCAAATGAGTCGACTTGTTTTTTCAGAACCAGCTCCAGAGTCTTGTAGCCTCTGTCAGGTGAATGGGAGCCTCTGGATATGTTTGACGTACATGCCGGGAGCTTTTCAGCCTGCGCTGAGTGTAAAGAAAGAGCAGTGTGTAAACTAAGCCTTACCTGAGTCACAGTGAACACAGGTGGATAAGGTTATTACCTGAGGTTTCGTATACAGACTAACCATGATAATTAGGTACACTTACTTCCTTTCCATCTTTGGTATTCATCCGATCCAGATCTCCAAGTCTGATTTTGATCAAATGACCCGTGATTTCTGTCATTCTTCTCTGATCTGCCACAAAGGAAAGATATTCATTTGTAGTTATTGCACACATACAAACCTAAAACATTGACAAGTCAGGCTTCCACCCACAAAACCTCATAATAACTAAACCTCACACCCTTTCATCTAAAAAGCAAGGATGATAATATACAGTGCCGTGCGAAAGTATTCAGCCCCCTTGAACTTTTCAACCTTGTGCCTCATTTCAGGCTTCAAACAAAGATATAAAGATATAAAATTTACATTTTTTTGTGAAGAATCAACAAGTGGGACACGACTTCCGGTTCCGGCGCCGGCGCATGAGGACGGGGTGAGGATCGGCTCCCCGCGCCCGCCGGCATAATACCGCAAATAGCTGCTCAAAGCAGCGCTGACCAGGCCAGACACCGTGGGCACTGCTCCTCCGGGTACCGGAGCGTACTGCCCGACATAAGCCGCCGGAGTCGCGGACTTCGCCGCGTCACCGCGGCCCTCAGAGCACGGGGAGAACAGCGCGCAGAGGCCGGCCTGCTTCCTGAAGGGGGACAGCAGAGGCGCACGGCGCGCTAACAACACCAGGGGAGCGCACTGAGCGGCTGACTTCCTGAGTGCGGGGTAAGGAGACCACTGCTGCCCCTGTACAGCCCCTGCACAGACAGACTGACTAACTCCTGGAGGGGGGACCCTGATACGGCCTGCCCGCCGCACGTCCGCTCCGACAGCAGAGGGCTTACCCACATACCTCCTGCCGCGATCAGCCAGCCCAGCCTGCAACAAGGGGCCTGAGGCCATACACTGCCTTGCATATTTAAAGGGACACTGACCCCAGATAAACTGTGTACTAACAACGCAGAGCCACCACCTGCTGACTGCATAGCGGACAGGTCTGGCATTCAGAGGGGACTAACTCCCCACGTTCTGACAGCACCACCCCCTGATGGAGAAGTATCTACTGCGTAGCGCCCAAAAGACCGGAGCTGCACGGGAACAGCCACAAGTTACACCTAAAATGGCTTCCGCCGGTCGCGTGCCAGCCAGAGAAATAGAGGAAGACCACAGCAGTGCCAGCAGCAGCAAGGGGGAGGGGGACTACGCAGGATCTTTCCTAGAACCTTGCCCTGCGGGATCCCAGGGCTCGCTGACTCCAGCCTGCACTGTGCCGATTGATTACAAGCTCCTGGCTACAGAAATGGCAAGACAAATAGCACCAGATCTGCAGGCGGCCCTTGAATCCACCGTCCAGGCCTCTCTGCTCAAGCTACAGCAGGATGTTCAAGCTCACTCTGCCAGACTTGAAGAATTAGAGAACAGAGTAAATGACCTGGAGACTGACAACAGCACTCTGAACGCCCGTCTGAAACTCTGCGCCAAGGCACAACTGGTGCAGCAAGAACGCATCGAAGACCTTGAGAATCGCTCCAGGCGGAGTAACCTGAGGCTAGTGGGTCTCCCTGAATCGTTCAAACAACGCGACCTACAACCCCTCTGCCAGGAAGAGCTGCCCGCTGCCCTGGGCATCAACCATGGCTGCCGTATCGAGAGAATACACCGAGTAGGCCCGGAGGGAAGAACAGCCCCAGCATCTAAGTCTCAGCAACGACAGAAAAGCCGCACTGTGATAATGAAGTTCCTGGACTTTAATGACAAGGCTGAAATCCTGAGGGCGTATCGCAGGCTCAACAAGCCACTACTACTCCAGGGGCATAAAGTGCTGCTATTTGAAGACTTCTCTGCAGAGGTTTCCCAGAGACGCCGCGCCTTCAGCAAACTCTGTACGGCACTATTTCAACAGAAGATCCGATTTCAGATTCTCTACCCGGCCACCCTCAAGGTGCTGGATCCTGATGGCCCGCCCAGATTCTTTAACTCGGCTGTGGAAGCGGAAGAGGATCTGCGCGACCTTATGAGCTCCAGAGAGATACCGGTCTCCAAAACTCCAGCTCGACCACCGCGATCACCTGAGACGACTGCAGCTGATACCCTTGAGACCTCCAGGAGGAGACAGAAAGAGACCTCGTGGGCTCGCTCGCGATCTCTGTCACCACCTCCACTTTCGCCTAAAGAAAGCCATCAGCCGAGACGGAGACGCCGACGGGACTTTACCCCTGACTGAGGAGACTGGTCACCCTGCTCGGCAAGGATCAGGTTCCGGGGAGGGTGGACTGTATGACCATCTTTCGATCACTTCCCTTGTGTGGAAGGCGAGAGTTGTCATAGGGGTCTTTTCTAGACTGTCTTGAGATGCAAGTGCTCTCCTCACATAAATGATTATAGGCCAATCCTGAGAACTCTAGAAATTTCAAGGACTTTTTGCCGGTGGGGTGGGGGGGGGCATGAGTTCTTGTCAGGGAAAAGTTGCTTCATGCTAATGGAAAAAGGGAGTCCTCCCAACGCATTGAAGGTGGGGCACACAACAGCCCCCCGTCAGCGTCATTGTACGTTCTTGCCGATTGGCAAAGGTTTACATGCTTATTATGTCAGTTTACCTGTTTGTTGATTTCGTTTAAGTTTTACTGCGTCCATTTATCATTCTCTGACTTAGTGCCCCAGAAAATCTGCCTAAAAAGTCCGGCCCTTCCGGAAACACTCAGTGCCAGCCCACAGCTCTCCCATATCGAAATATCCTTTATATGCGGATCATCTCCTGGAACATAAAGGGGCTCCGTTCCCCAAATAAACGGATGAAAGTGATCCGACATCTAAAGAGGCTCCGCCCTGATGTGGTCCTCCTGCAGGAAACACATCTGAAAGCTGATGACATTAAGCGATTGGAGAAGCTGTGGGTGGGCCACGCCTTTGGGTCCCCGTCCGTGCTGGGTAAGGCAGGGGTAGTCACGCTTATTCACAAAAATTTTCCATTTGAGCTGGTTTCACATGAGCATGATCTGGAGGGTAGAGTCTCCCATCTAGTCATTAAGTGGGGGGAATGTGACCTAAGCATCTTTAATATCTATGGACCCAATGGTCAGAACCGGGTATTTTTTAAGGAGTTAGCGGAGAGGATTTGCACCGATCAAAACCAATGCCAAATTATTGGAGGAGACATGAACGCAGTTGTAGATCAGGTCGAAGATAGAAGGGGAGGGCCGGCATCCCAAGTAAATAACAAGGGCATTTCCACGTCTCAAAAGGGAGTCTTAAGCCACCTCATGGACTCCGCTAGTCTTCATGACTGTTGGAGAGAACGGAATCCCGATGAACGGGACTACACTTACTATTCCCCGGTTCACCAGTCGTGGTCTAGGCTGGATCATCTTCTGGTTTCTGAGTCCCTCCAACCCAGAGTCGAAAATGCAAAAATTCTGAACATGGTCATCTCTGATCACTCCCCAATCTCAGTAGACTTAATGGAATTTTTTCCAAGGGGTACAGATTTTATTTGGAAGTTTCCTGCCTATCTCGCAAAGACAGATTCTTTCGCAGAGATGGTTAGGGGTTGGTGGATGACCTATGCTTCGGACAACCTGACTCACCGGGGCGACCCCTCACTATATTGGGCAACCGCGAAGGCGGTACTTAGAGGCAGGGTCATAGCCTATACCTCTGTCTATAAACGCAAACTGAAGGAGGCGTACCTGACTGCCTCAGAAAGAGTTAGGGAGACCTATAAGACCTATCTTGGAGATAGCTCTGATAAGCCCAAGCGGGAATGGGAACAGGCCAAAAGGGAGTTTGACCTCTGGGCAGATCGCACAGAGGAATTACATAGGTCACACTTACACTCCACACTCTTCAGATATGGAAACAAATCCGGGAAACTTCTTTCCCGGCTACTGAAAGGGGCCTACAAACCTGCGCACATACAAGCTCTCCGCACACCGGAAGGTACTATTACCTCTGATCCCGCAAAGATTAATGACACGCTCAGACAATTTTATGCCACACTGTACTCATCAGAGGGTCAATTTCAAGCAGAGGATGGACGGCGATTCCTCTCCAAAGTCAAGTTGCCGCACTTGTCAGATCTCCAGAGGGAAGAACTGAATGCGGACATAACTGAGGAGGAGGTCAAGATGGCTATTCGCCACTTGAAGGCAGGCAAGGCCCCGGGACCTGATGGGTTCTCGGGGGAGGTATACAAAATCCTGAGTGATCAGATCACCCCCATCCTCACCGAATATTACAACTCGATATTACATAATGAGCCTATCCGCCCAGAATCAAAAAACGCATACATGAAAATTATTCCGAAGAAAGGGAAGGACCCGCTGCTCCCTGCATCATATAGGCCCATATCCCTCATAGACATTGACCAAAAAATCTTGTCTAAGATACTGGCTGATCGCCTCGCCGGTTTTATGCCGCAATTGATTGGACCCTCCCAAAAGGGTTTCATCAAGGGAAGAGCGGCGGTGGGAAACATCAGGAAAGTGCTAGCGGTATTGGAAAGGGTCCGACACAAGCCATTGCCAGGAGAGAGGCCTGTCCTGGTGGCCTTAGATGCAGAAAAGGCCTTTGATAACGTGCGATGGGACTGGCTTTGGTTTGTCTTGGATACCATGGGAATTACAGGGACGTTTAGGTCTGTCCTCTCTGCCATCTATGATGCCCCAACAGCCCAAATCCATACTCCGGGTTTCCTTTCTCCAAAAATCCCCCTCCAGAAAGGGACAAGACAGGGATGTCCACTTTCTCCCCTACTTTTTAATTTGGCCCTAGAACCCTTGGCACGGGTACTTGAGGATTCTGACCTCTTCTCAGGGATCTGGATAGGAGACAAAGAGGTGAAGACCGCTTTGTTTGCAGACGATCTCATACTATTCATGTCTGCTCCCCTGACCCAGCTCTCTCCAGTGCTGGAGTTGCTGCGTTATTTCGGCACGCTGTCGGGGTATAAAGTAAACGTGTCCAAGAGTGAATTGTTAGAAATTGGCCCGAAGCTATCACAGTCCCAATGGGCGAACATGGGATTAGATATTACCCGGGCTCAGGAACACATCACTTATTTGGGTATCAAGGTGGGTCGGACTCCAGACTCGATGTATAAGTTAAATATTCCCCCTCTTATAAATAAAATCTCCCAGGATCTGAAGCGTTGGACCTCACTGCCACTGTCACTTGCCGGTAGATGTCACGCCATAAAGATGGTCTGCTTCCCACAGCTGCTATACCCCCTACAGACACTCCCATTCCTGCTCAAACATACAGACATCAACCACATTAACTCATGCTTCTCCAGATTTATATGGGCAGGGAAAAAACCCCGTATTGCACTACATAAACTGATCCTGCCAGTTAGGGCAGGTGGGCTTAATCTCCCGGATGTTAGGGGTTATAACCTGGCCTGTCTGACTCGTCACATGCTAGACTGGATTGGGGGTCGTTCCCGCTTCTCGAATTGGGAATTAGAAAGAGAGCTGATGCGCCCTTGGCACCCACAGGCCTTGCTCCATACCAGGTATCCTAAGCTGCCCTCTTTGATTAAGTTGTCTCCATTGTTCCGAGACACAATAATGGCCTGGAAAGAGTTGAGGAAACGCTTAGGCCTTTCCTTTGCTCTCTCCAAGGACATGCCCATTTGGGACCATCCCGAATTTCCGCTGGGTCAGAGCAATCCGATGTTTGGGAAGTGGAGGGAGGCAGGTCTGGCCAACGCGGGACAGCTAATGCGAGTGAGTTCTCGGAGATGGCTAAAGCCCTCGGAGATGCTTGAGAGGTTCTCCTTACCCAATTCACAACTTTTGGCTGCCTATCAGCTCTTCTATTTCTGTAATGGGAGACTAAGAGATGTCTCCAAGGAGACCATCCCTAACGATTTTGACACTTTTGTCACCACTCACAGGGAGACATATTGTCTATCGAGGCTCTATGCTGACATGAGAGGGTGGTGCAGGAAACGGGTAGCTTCTCAGGCATTCCACTACTGGAGCCGCCGATTGGGGAATGCCCAGATCCCAGATATGATCCCGAAGGGTGTTGTGACCATACGGAAACACATCATCTGTGAGACCTGGCGTGAAACTTACTTCAAGATAATACACAACGCCATATATGCTTTCAATCTCCCCCCCTCTCAGAACTTCCCCGATAGATTGCAGCACTGCCCTAAATGCGGCACACATAAAACGGACCTATGGCACGGTCTGTGGGAATGCAGCTATACACAAACCTACTGGGACACAGTCCTTCAGTATATTCAGCTTCACTTCGGGGTCACCCTAGAGAAACACTATGAACTCCTGATCTTCCACTGCCCCAGGCCTCCGGACGCGGATGGGGGAGAGGGTTCTGAGGAGTCAGCTCACTCCACCGGTTTCCCGGGAATAGTTCACATTGCCCTTTTGGCAGCAAAACGAAGCCTCTTGCAGTTATGGCTGAAGCCCACTCTCCCGTCAATCTCCGGGGTCATAAAGCAGCTGGAGGATTATCTTATAGCGGACAGACTGGAGACAGAGAGGCGTAAGGAGATCCGAACCCCAGGGTTCTTCAGACGTTGGAGAACCTTCATAGAATCGCATTATTCCGATAGGGAGATAGAAGCCCTTATGCAGAGGTTCAAATACACCGGTTGGTACTGTAGGGAAGGAATTGGGGGCACGCTGGGGAGACTTCAGGTCTGAGGAACTTTGGCCTTGAGTATGAGGTTCCATTAAGGACCACACGGTCACGAGAGATGAAGATAGGACGCAGTTGCACTTTAGTAGTGTTGATATTTTGTTTAATTTAATTTCTTTTATACCCTTGTAATTTGATGTTTTTTCTCTGTATGTATTATCTACATATTCCAGGCACAGGCCCGGAGATTATGCAAATACGTGGTATGACCACTATTACATGTCAGAGATATGTGTTCACTGTTCAAATGTTTGAAAATGCAATAAAAAATTTGTTTAAAAAAAAAAAAAAAACAACAAGTGGGACTCAATTGTGAAGTGAACAAAATTTATTGGATATTTTAAACTTTTGTAAAAAATAAAAAACTGGAAAGTGAGGTGTGAAATATTATTAGGCCCCCTTAAAGGGGTTGTCTCACCACATTGATTCATCTTACCTCAGTCCTGTTTACTTGGTTTCACTTTGAATTCAGGGGCAGTGTTTACTGGCTTCCACTAGGCTGCAGTAGAAGTCAGGTCTGTAGCTATAGCAACCAGTGCTGGCAGCCAATCAGGAGAGATCAAAGAGGTCTGTAGCTACAGCAACCTGTGGAGCTGATGTAGCCCATACAAGAGGGGATATCTCAGAATAGGGATATCTCACTGTTAATGGACATATATTGCAAAGTGACTTGTTTTTGCGAGATCTTTAACATAAAAACCAATTCTTGTAGTGAGACAACCCCTTTAAGTTAATACTTTGTAGCGCCACCTTTTGCTGCGATTACAGCTGCAAGTCGCTTGGGGTATGTCTCTATCAGTTTTGCACATCGAGAGACTGAAATTCTTGCCCATTCTTCCTTGGAAAACAGCTGGAGCTCAGTGAGGTTGGATGGAGAGCGTTTGTGAGCAGCTGGAGCTCAGTGAGGTTGGATGGAGAGCGTTTGTGAGCAGCAGTTTTCAGCTCTTTCCACAGATTCTCCATTGGATTCAGGTCTGGACTGTGACTTGGCCATTCTAACTCATGGATACGTTTATTTGTGAACCTTCCATTGCAGATTTTGCTTTGTGTTTGGGATCATTGTCTTGTTGGAAGATAAATCTCCGTTCCAGTCTCAGGTCTTTTGCAGACTCCAACAGGTTTTCTTCCAGAATGGTCCTGTATTTGGCTCCATCCATCTTCCCATCAATTTTAACCATCTTCCCTGTCCCTGCTGAAGAAAAGCCCAAACCATGATGCTGCCCCCACCATGTGTGACAGTGGGGATGGTGTGTTCAGGGTGATGAGCTGTGTTGCTTTTATGCCAAACATATCGTTTTGCTTTGTGGCCAAACAGTTGGATTTTGGTTTCATCTGACCCGAGCACCTTCTTCCACATGTTTGGTGTCTCCCAGGTGGCTTGTGGCAAACTTTAAACAAGACTTTTTATGGATATCTTTGAGAAATGGCTTCTTCTTTCCATTCTTCAATAAAGGCCAGATTTGTGCAGTGTACGACTGATTGTTGTCCTATGGACAGACTCTCCCACCTCAGCTGTAGATCTCTGCAGTTCATCCAGAGTGATCATAGGCCTCTTGGATGCATCTCTGATCAGTCTTATCCTTGTTTGAGAGGAAAGTTTAGAGGGACGACCGGATCTTGGTAGATTTGCAGGGGTCTGATACTCCTTCCATTTCAATATGATCGCTTGTACACTGCTCCTTGGGATGTTTAAAGTTTGGAAAATATTTTTGTATCCAAATCCAGCTTTAAACTTCTCCACAACAGTATCACGGACCTGCCTTGCGTGTTCCTTGGTCTTCATGATGCTCTCTGCGCTTTAAATAGAACCTTGAGACTATCACAGAGCAGGTGCATTTATACGGAAACTTAATTACACACAGGTGGATTATATTTATCATCATCAGTCATTTAGAACAACATTGGATCATTCAGAGATCCTCACTGAACTTCTGGAGCGAGTTTGCTGCACTGAAAGTAAAGGGGCCGAATAATTTTGCACGTCCCACTTTTCAGGTTTTTTTTTTACAAAAGTTTAAAACATCCAATAAATTTCATTTCACAATTGTGTCCTACTTGTTGTTGATTCTTCACAAAAAATAAAAATTTTATATCTTTATGTTTCAAGCCTGAAATGTGGCAAAAGGCTGATAACTTCAAGGGGGCCGAATACTTTTGCAAGGTACCGTAGAACATCATTACTCGCTGCTTATCCCATCTCTAGCGCTCTGGGCAGTAATATTACATCTGAAGGACTGGGCCACAGTACTGTGACATTTCACTACACATGACATCCCCACCCAGAGAACTGGCAGTGGCGCAAGCAGCAGGTCACCTGGATTTTGGAACAAACTCTAAGTTGAATATCAAATTATAGAGGAATAACACATTATAAGGACAAGAAGGAAATTGTTAGTAAGATAAAGTAGCACCAAACGAATCCCACACCTTCTTCTCTTTGAGCATCTTGATTAAATCTCAAGGAGCGCGATGCATCCCATTTACTTCTTTGTACATTCACTCTGTTAAAAAGGTGAAATGTTCATAAATCTATTTTTTTAATGGTTTAGAAAGTTCACAGACAGATATTATGAAATACTTACGTGAATGGAGAAGAGTCTCGAGATGGCTGAGGGAAAAGATAAAAAGGTTAGAAAAAGGAGTCTTCGGTCATATTTATACAAAATATTAATATTGTAACTCAATCCAAACACCTCCTTAAAGGGATTTTCTCACCACATGGTTTCACAAATCAGAAGCAGTTGTACACTCACTCTGCCTCCTCATTCTGTAGGTGGTTCTACAGCAGGGATTAGCATATTTAGCTTATTTGTTAGTAGCTGAGCAGTTACACTGACAAATGCAAGAGATGTTATATCTTCAATAAACTAAAGGTACATGTGCTATGAGGACTGAAAACATTGCTTATCTGTAATCTTGTTATAAACAATTAATTAGTTTGCTTTGGCGCGCAGTACGTCCATGGAGATGTCAATCCCTGCTCTAAACTCTCTGCTCTAATCAGACAACAGAGTTATAATTAGGCAACCAGGTAACCATAAAAACCTGTGTCCACTCAGAGCACATAAAATATCTGTTGTCTCATGACTAAAGTAAAATCTATTGACCAATGTATTTAGAAAAAGTCTTCGATTACTTGTCCCTTCATGTTGAAAACTAAATTTTATAGCAAGAAAACCCCTTTAAGGGCCACAAACTTTACAATCATAAAACACAGTGCAGAGGTTATCCAGAGTTTTAAAACTGATGGACTACCCTCAGAATAGACCATTAAATTTAAGGTCTGACTGTTGGCACATTTACCGTCCATTTTTTCAAGGGGGTGTAGTGTTCGGGTTAGCACTGCAGCCTTTTTATGGCTTACTGGGAGAAACTGGTCAGGGGCACACAAGTAGACACCGACTGAGTGATGACCTGACGCTGTTCCCAACCCATTGTCCCTGCCTTGGGGGTGGCCGACTCCTTAACAGGCCGGTTCCAACCAAAGACTGCGAGATACACTAAGTAGGTGAATACACAAGACGCAGACAAAACAAACACTGAACACAATAACAGAAGGTCAAACTAGCCAGGTCAGCAACAGTCGGGAGAAGCAGTACAGTATAGAGACTGTCAGGTAACAGGAAAAGCACGAAGGAATAACAGGCTAGCTAACAGGCACAAAAGGAAGCAGTATAGCAGGCAAGGAAAGCTGGAACAGGAACCCTTTTAAAATACACCAGGGAACAAAGAGCAGAGGTGATAGGTGGAAGCAACAAAAGACCGGGGTGAAATACAAGGCTGTCAATCAAAAAGACTAGCAGGGAAATAAGTTAACTAGTAGAGTGCTGGGAGACACTGACTACGGGCGATGGCCAGGAATCAAATAACAGAGCAGAGTTGTACAGAGCAGGGTATGACAAATGTTCACACTGGTGAAAACAAATATAAACAACTACGGCGGAAACCGCGGTGTTTGTTGCTGCGGCCGTGGCTGGCGACCATGCTCAAAGCTGGGGGTCTGCCAAGCACAATCATGACACTTACATTGGGTTTTACACTGATTGCTTCTTGCACATGTCATAGTTTTCGTAGCTGCAGATGTATCCTGTTCACTTGACTATTGCTAAGGGTCAGGCCCCCATTCATCTAATATTGATGAACTACTGCGTTAGCCTTAAAGGTGATTCCCATTTCTTATTGTCTTGATATATTATGTAAATAATCGAAATCATACAATTTTCTACATAGTAATGGCTCCCATGGACTAACTGTATGGACTTAATATAGCGTCAGTCATATGACCTCCTGGCAATCAATTAGTAACAGGGATATGTGACATCTATGGAGCAACTGAATTTGAATACCGATTGAATAATTATTATTAATATAGTTATTCCAGCAACATCTTTACTATATGTGCTGTCTCTCTAGGGAATGTCATGTTGTCAATAAAATTAACTTTTAAGAAAAAGCACAACGGTCGCTAGATGATAGTGTTGTTCATAAAGTTCATAAAGTTAACTTAAAATACAGCATAAATATGAGACAGAGAGAAGAATACGCGATCGACTTCTATACAGACCCCGACAGACATGATAAGACGCTGCTGGAGGTAGTAATACTGGAGAAGTTCTGCCCCTCAGTGAACTACTGCTACATACCTGGATACCAGGAGTCACATGACATATGTGTGGAGGGTCATCTGACTGACGCCATGTTTAGTCCATACAGATAGTCCACAGGAGCCATTACTATGGCCAGGAATGTGGGCTATACCAATTTTTTTTTAAATTCAGGATATTTTCTGACTAAACTCAGTCCTACAGGGACACCAGTGTTTCATTTTGTCCAATGCACAAAAACCCACCTCAGATAGACCTGTTTATCAAGGCTTTATTAATGCCATTAAAGATCCCTTTTAGCCCAGATGTTATGCCTGCCAAAGAGAAGTCAAGTATAATGCTTGGTTTCCTCAGTCCCATAAATATCCGACCACCACTTCACTTAAACAAGGGACTTGGAACTCAGTTCTCATAATCAGTGGAGGTCCAGGTGGTCGTGCCACCAGCATCTATGCATTTATCACCTCTCCAGTGTATTCTTTAAAGGGGTTCTACCACAGTAGACAATGATGGCATAACGCTAGGATATGCCATCATTGTCTGATAGGCGCGGGTCCCAAAGGAGAACGGGCCCATGAAAGTCACAGCGAAGACTGGAGAGCCAATCGCACTTGCGCACTCCACATTCCATTTTGTTCTATGGGGGTTCCAAGCAGAGCTGTAATCGGAACTCCCATAGAACAGACTGGAAAGTAACTGGGTAAGCGGGGCAGGCTCTCCAGTCTGTGAGATGAGTTTTGGCCATCTTTTTCGTTCATGGTATAACCCCTTAAAGCTTTGTCTCATTTATAAACCAATTAAAAAAAAAATAAATCAATAGAATAAATGACTTCCAATAAAACTGTCCTTAGTGTGTGTGTGTGACAGTGAAATAAGATTGTGAACCCAATTGTGGACCAAGTGCTACAGGATATGTCAGTAGTATACACGGAACAGGAATAAATAAATACATAGGTCGACATGTATGAATACTGGTGCTGACAGGCCAGTCCTCAATCGCTTTAAGGTAGTATAGAACGCGCCAGAATGTATGAACCGGTTCTTCTGCAGATCATACATACAGGGCAGTGTAGTGCCAATACCACAAGTCTGGCTCAGGCACCTTTACCCTGGTCTGGCTGTTCATACATACAGGCACAGTCTAGTGCCAATACGACAAGTCTGGCTCAGGCACCACCTTTAACCTGGTCTGGCTGGTGTAACTGTTCTGTGCCTAGGTTTGTCGTCAAAGAATCATAAATGTTTCTAATCCTATGAATGTGGTACGACGCCCCCAGAACGCCCCAAATCTTTGGCGCATAAAAAAATGTCTTGCAGGAGCTTAACATGCCAAAGATTGGAGTGCAACTATTTATACATTGAAAGCTCTTTGACGCGCAGCTCCGTTCTTACATGTCGCCCCTTAGTACCACAGGGATTTACCTTTTCTTGGGGCCTCTCTTTTTTATGAATACTTGGAGAAGAGGTGTGTTTTTTTGGATGTCTGTTGGACTTCTTTGGTTTTTCTTTTCTTCCTGTCAATGAGAAATCACATTTCTGAAGTAAAGATTGATTTAGGTCTTTCCAATGACCTAAAACATGGTTACAACCCATAGTCACATATTAACAATGAATTTTTCAACATATCTAAAAATCTTATTGTACATGTACAGTCAGGGTATAGGTCACCAGATGTAGATATACAGTACTGTATATGCAAAGTAAGAGTGCTGTAAAAAATAAAAACGTTAAAGGGGTATTCTGGCCACATCTATTAGCTATAAACATGAAGGCAAAGGTAAATAAAGATTATTACCAAATACATTGCTTTTCTGACGTTGCTTCATTTTAGAGTTCGAGCAGTTCTTATCTCCAGTTTGTTTACAGAAGGCTTCCTAGGCTGCCGACCACCTCTCTCTGCTCTGGCAGCCCAGGTGGGGATGTCTCTTAACAGCTGCTCAAAAGCTTGTTTATCTTTGTTACTAACAAACTTTAGCCCTTTAAGGGTGTGTACACACTGCATATGTAAAATGCTGGCTGGAGTCTGTCTAAAAATCCGGATTGTATTTTATCGTCTTTTGAATGGTTTTGGGGGACGGTCCTGTCCACGGTTTGCGGATTCCCCCTAGAACCATTGCATTGCACTGCACATTTTCTTCTACCCAAAAACCGGATGAAAGATTGTGTATGATTGTGTATGTAGGTGCTTTATGCAATAGAGGGAGAAAAGCTGAGTTCTGTATATAGGTTTATATGGTTTGGAGTAGGATTCCTGAGTAAATTCTGACCGGACTTTATAAGAGACAGTAAGAATATTGCTTATCCTGCCCACAAACAGTGTTTGACAGCTTTCCCTGTATCAGTGTGTGTAAAGAGAAAACAGTCAATCACTGTAGGGGGGTGCGGTAAGCAGGACTTAGACGTTCAGTTTCCCTTTTTCTCTCTGATTTTTACTCAAAAATTCAGCATTTAATCATCTAACCCTATATATCACAGAGCTCAGCTTCTCTCCCTCTATCATATAACCCTATATATCACAGAGCTCAGCTTCTCTCCTCTAACATATAATCCTATATATCACAGAGCTCAGCTCCCCTCCCTCTATCATATAATCCTATATGTCACAGAGCTCAGCTTCTCTCCTCTGTTATATAACCATATATACCACAAAGCTAAGCTTCTCTCCTCTATCCTATAACACAAAATATCCCAGAGCTCAGCTTCTCTCCTCTATCATATAGCCCTATATATCACAAAGCTCAGCTTCTCTCCTCTATCATATAGCCCTATATATCACAAAGCTCAGCTTCTCTCCTCTATCATATAACCCTATATATATCAGAGCCTAGCTTCTCTCCTCTTTCATATAGCCCTATATATCACAGAGCTCAGCTCCTCTCCTCTATCATTTAACCTTATATATCACAGAGCTCAGCTTCCCTCATATATATTATAACCCTATACATGAGAGATTAGCTTCTTTCCTCTGTCATATAACCCAATATATCAGAGCTCAGCTTCTCTCCTTCTATCATATTTTGCTCTCAGACAGAGCACCATAAACCAGCTGACACGTTCCCTTTAAATAATTTTAATTTACCCAACAGCTCCAAAATTATCTGAATATAGGAATGTTTAACATCCAAATTGCACTAAATCATAAAATAAAATACATGTGGGTTTTCATATATAATTATTAACCAGATCGGTAAATGTATCAATGTACATCTACTTTCCAAGTCAAAAAATAGGGACATTTAAGGAGCAGAAAGAGGGACAGCAAGGCTTGGGTAAAAAATAGGGACTGTGCTCCCAAAAGAGGGACACTTAGAAGTTATGCTGTAGAACCACCTACAGCCTCAATAAGAAGTTTGAGGCTGAAGCTGGCTGTGAAGAGCAGGCTCTGTGAAACAGCATGGTGAGAACACCCCTTTAACAGTTTGCTTTATCAATGAAAAAAATGCAAAGTGAATGAACAAAAAGAAAAAAAAAATCAAATCAATACTTAGCATGACCGCCCTTTGCCTTCAAAACAACCTCAGATCTTCTAGGTACTTGTACATGGTTTTAAAAGGAGCTCAGCAGAAAGATTGTTTCAAACATCCTTGAGAACTAACAACAGGTCTTCTGTGGATGGAGACTTGCTCAAATCTTTGTGTCTTTATGCAATTCCAGACAGACTAGATGATGATGAGATCAAGGCCCTAAGGAGGCCATATCCTCACTTCCAGGACTCCTCCTTTATACTGAATATAGTTGTTTATGGTGTCCTGCTGCAGAAAAAGTTTGGAGCCAATGAGACCCCTCCCCCCCCTGATGGTAGGCATCTGATTGGCAGCATTTTTCCACTCCTGCCTAAAACTTTTTCACAATACTATATATTCATATCACGATCTGAAGTAACCTTAAATCATAATGTATTGGCGATATATGGAGTAATACGGGAGATGTTCTAAGTGATAAGAACATACCTGGTTTTTTTTGACACTTCTTCTTCATCTCCAACCTCATCTTCAGTCACTTCTGATCCAGTAGTGTAGTCGTCATCTTCGGATAGCAGTGACTGCTGCTTCTGGAAAAGAACACGACCTTGTAAAAAATATAGCAAATTCTATGACAAGTTATGCTATAAACAGATATCTTATGTAAACTTTGCCTCCACAACCTGTGATCAAAAATGTTTACTTGCTGTTCCTTCCACCAATGCTAAAACAGAACTAGTTCATCTCTCCTTGTTTTCAGGCTAGAAGCTCGACAGAATCTCCTAGTCTAAAAACTACATCTGTTAGTCTAAGGCCATGTTCACACGGCTTATTGCCGGTGTAAATGCGGGGACGTATTTCGCCTGCAATTACGCTAGCTGCCGTGCAGCGGGGGCGGGGCCGGCATTATCCACGGCGCATATACGCCGAGAATAAACACGGCGCGGGGGGGGGGGGAAGATAAGTGACATGTCATTTACTAGTGGCGTATATGCGCCGCTAGTAATGAATGTCTATGGGCCGGCGAGGTGCCGGCCCCCCGCTCCCGCCCACACCGCGTAATTACGCCCCGCAATTAAGCCGTAAGTAGCATGTCACTTTCTCCCCCCGCGCCGTTTTGTGCCAGCGGGGAGAGGAGACGTAATCCATAGTTCTATATGAGAACTGTGGATTAGCGTAATGACTGGGGCGTATTTCAGCCCGTAATTCGCACACTCCGGCGAAATACGTCCCAAAACAAGCTGTGTGAACATGGCCTAAGGGTATTTCACATGGCGTATTACGACGCGTACTGTGCACGCCGCTACACGCTGGCCAGCGCATACTTCTGAGGTGCTCCCACTGACATTCACGGCAGGTTATCATAGCTCTCAATGAGAGCTATGAATTACCGTATTTGCGGGGTGTACTTTGGGTATATTGCACCCAAATACACCCCACAAATACGCCATGTAAACATACCCTAAGGTAACAAGTTTCATCAAATAAATAGGACCAGTCTCACAAAAAAAACCTGTTTGCTTCAGCCTCCACGGCCCTGCAAGTCCTCATTTTAAAACATCAGTATTCCCGGCATAAGAGTTGGTCACTAGTGCAGTTGCTCCCATAGAAATTATTAGGGACATCGGAATCAATTGTTTTTGATGCTCCAATTCATTGTTATTGAAAGTAACTGTAGCAAGAGATCTTAGATATGTGAAACAGTTACATGCAATGTAAATGACAGCCGTTCCAACTCTTAGGCTATGTTCACACGGCATAATTGCGACACGTACAGTACGGCCGTAATTACGCCGGGTGATTTGGGAGTCGCGGGGGGGGGAGGGGGGGCGGCAGCCGGCCCCATTGACAGTCATTACTTGCGGCTCGTATTCACCGCAAGTAATTGACATGTCACTTATCTCCCTGTGCGTACAATACGATCTTGTACGAGCAGGGAGAGGAGGCATAATCCATAGTTCTCTGTGAGAACTATGGATTACCGTAATTTTGGAGCATATCTCGCCCGTATTAGAGCGCAAATACGCGGCGAAACGCGCGCCGAATATAGCCCGTGTGAACATGCACTTACAAAACAAGTGATGGTCTATCATCATTGCCAATCCATTACGTTGCAGATTCAAGGAATTTTAATTTATTGCTCTAAAGTCACTAAGAAATCGTTATTTAAAAGGGTTATATAAATTTAAAAAATCCCATCTTGTTAGAAGGGTGTGTTAACAATAAGCAGATCACAAAGGGCGACATGTATGAATGAGGCTGCGCCAGTTTTCTGATATATTTTGAGGCAAAAAGAATATATGAACAGGTGCACTCCAAACTTTGGCGCGATAAGTCCCTTTGTAATGCGCCAAAGACACTTTTTAATGTGCCAAAGATTTGGGGGCGTGTATCACCACATTTATAAGATTAAACACATTTATGATTCTTTGAAGCCAAACCTAGGTGCAGAACAGTTAGAGCAGCCAGACCCAAGTTAAAGGTGGACTGCCTGTGCCAGACTTAGCATAAAATCGACATCTATCATACATGAAAAAACCGAGAGTCTCAAAGTTTTTTCATGTATGATAGATAGCATAAATGCTTCTTTAGGGATTTCCACGTAGTGTATTGCCCTTTTTGCAGTAGTGTGCCGCTGGCGGCGGTCTGTGTGTGTACATGTATAATTACATGTGTGCCGCAGCCCTGCCAGTGGCACCCAGGAATGCATGAGTTAAAACAGACATGTTATTGAGTGCAGAATCATACGTTATACTTGTTGTACATTGATTTTAACCTATATGGGAAGGAAGGGGTGCTTCCATTTTGGGTTTCTGTCTCCGCCCACTCTCACAGGCTGTCATAAGAAGGGCAGCTTGCAGGTTGGGTGTTTTTTTTATTTTTTCTCTTTGAATAATGGAGGTCGGTTGACCCAGTGAGAGGCCTGATTGGCTCGATTGAGAGGTAAAGATAGCATAGGACTGCCCGATTTTGAGATCACGTTGAAAGTCGTGGGCAGCTTAAACATCTTTTGATCAAAATATGTGAACCGAGAGTCTCAAAGTTTTTTCAGACTTGTCGTATTGGCACTATAAAGCGCCTGTATGTATGATCTGCAGAAGAACAGGTTCCTACATTCTGGCACATTGTACACTACCTTAAAGCTATTTAGAACTGGCCTGTCAGCGTCAGGATTCATACATGTCGCCCAAAGTGTCTTCCTGCTGGAATAAGTGATCAGCTGTGATCTGCTGGGAAACGTCGAGATAAGTGTTTAAATTCTTTACAGCGCCCCCACAGTGGAAACTAAGCATTACATAATTTTTATTCAAATTAATGGTTAATGTCTATAACGTGGGACAGAATAAGTCCCCCAGAGCAAGAGATGCTCTTTTTAATCCTTCTCCACTCTAAGCAAGAGATATTTAACTCCAAATTCCCTAAAAGGTTATACAAAAATGGGTATACTGGGAAAAACCCTTTCATGGTACATAATTTGGCGCGTACTTCAGCGCATGACTTACGTACAGCACTTGAGTGCAGTGTAAAATTGCGGTTTTTTCGACATCAAGAAATACAAAAGTATACAAGGCAGAAATCTTGCTCGGGCCATTTTGGGGTTGAAATTAAGTGTTTGCAAGCTCGTAATTTCAATATGTAAATGAACATGTTTTGCGGAGCAAGTATGTCCTGGGAACATACCCTAATAATCATAAGCAATGCAGCTTTACATAAGAAAGATGGATATTTGTTCTTTCTACTTACCAGCTGTAGACTGAAGTTTTTTAATGAAAGAAACTAACCCACCACACAGGTAAGAGGGAGAAAGACAGCAAGAAGAAAAGACAAGACAAGACAGAGAGGCAACGAGCATTAGACTGTGGAGAAATGAACAGCGCCAAGTACAAGAGTGACTTCCCTTTAATTATTAAAAGAAAGCAAATATTGCTCCCAATATTCTATGCCAGGTTAGGAATAAATGCTATAAATAATTCCAGGAAATATATATTAAAGGGGGCTACAAGAGGTTGTTCCGTTACAGACACTGATGGCAGATTGCTAGGATATGCCATCAATATCAGAAAGGTGTGGGTCCCACCTATCGAAGAAGTGGCCACGCTTGCGCAATCACTCTCCATTCATTTCAATGTGTTCAGTTGCATTCGGCTGTACTTGAAACTCCCATTGTAACAAACTGAAAGTGACTGCACCAGCCTCTGGACTTCTGGGACCCGCACCTATCTGACACTGATGGAATATCCTATTGATTTGTCATCAATGTCTAAGATTGGACAAACCCTTTAATACCGTACATTTTCATTAGACCAACTCCCCGAATAAGCGGATCACAGGATTGTCTTGCTCCTTAGCCTCAAGTAATGGGTTATAATCTGCAGAAATTATGGCAAGTGTTCAGTTCTTTTGCAGGAAAAATTAAGCATTACATGGTGTCTATTAAAATCATGTAATGTATAGAAAAGAGTGCCGGGTCCTCCAGCGAAAAAGAAAGGTTCTTTCTAGCTGCTGACGGGAGGGTTCCTTTAGAGCTTCATAAAAAGGTATTTGAAAACAATTTCTAAACCAGACAATCCCTTTAACAATATCATCAAATGGCCTCTGATGTAACAAATTGAGGATTTGTTACATCCAGTAGAGGGCACGTGAGCTTCCCGTAATGTCTTGTGATATGCAGATGCTTCGTGGAGTGCAAAAGGCAATTTCGAATCTCCACACACCTTATGTGGTGCTCTCCGTAAGAAGAGATCTTCCCTTTCTGAGCCACTCATTGAGTCCCACTCAGCCAAGCCAGCATCGCTCTGCTCTGTACTGATGAGGGGCAAAGACCCCAAAACTGCTGTCTACAGATGGGTGATGCTGGCTTGGCTAAATATCCCCTTTTGCTTTCCAAAGACCCAGTGGGTCAAAAGCAAATTGAAGATTTGTTACATCCAATAGAGGGTGCTTGAGCTTCTCAGCTCCTTTCCCATAATGCCTTGTCAAATGGCATCTTACAGGCCAACAGGTTAGTCAAAGACAATAAGTATTCCCCATATTACAACTTCAGCCCTGAATATCCATAATGTTATCACCACATTTTAGGCTCAATAAAGCTGGCCACACACAGAAGAGATAAGATGACCTTATGGCCAATTTTGACTGGCCATAATTTGAAAATTTTACACTGTCTAGCAAAAATGTGTTGGATTTTTTTGTCTGTTTGTTTTGTCTGAAACTACACATGTATGGCATAATCTGCCGCTTGGGACTGATCACTTGCCACTTTGCACAAATGAAATTGTATTTGTCTTGACCATATTCTTATGTGTATGGAGTTTGGGTCAGGGGGTCACTGATCACAAAGTAAAATGATAGAAGGGTAAATACAAAAAGTCAGTAAAGTTGTTGTTAGGTATACCAAGAAATTCTGTGCTTAGAAGAATACAGAATTAGGGGCTGTGTTCAGTCTCCTTCCTCATTCATTACTGCCCTTTGTCCTGTAAAATGCAGCTCTTGACTATTTTATCTGACTCAATTTATCATTTCAAAAAAGAGAATTATTTTACATTTTTCTGATTAAAGTAGTGTTTATTATAATTTTCTGTGGGCACCAGTTAGATTTTAATGGCATGCAATATGTGTCTGGCAATGTTAGAGACTTACAGCATTAATCTCCCCAGTCTTCTGTCCACATGCAGAGCTTGGCTCTATTTGGCCATCACAGTCGAGATTTTTATCTTGGCTTAGGCTAATCCCAGAGTCTCTGTGTAAAAAAAAAAATACTGCGTTATTGGCCTACTATCAAATCAAATTGTCAAAACTAACGTCACAGACAAAAATTTTAAATTTAACATTTTTAAATTTACCCATTCGAGTCCTTAGAGAAAGGAACAACTATAATATCTCTTCTCTGTAAGAGGTCACTTAATAAGTTCGTAGAACTGTTTTGTGCATCTCCTCCGCCGGGTAAACCAATAACATGGTCTCGGACTTTACAACCCTGGTAAGTAAGAAAGCAAATGTCTTTAATCTTCGCTAGAAAACCACAATTGATCAGGTAACACTTCACAAAAATATATATTTTTCTGAATATAAAATACAATTTTCATAAGTTAAATCAAATAATTTACAGTTTTCACTAAAGGCCAATGATGCCTGGAATCATGGTAAATTAATTCAGTTCAAGAGTAAAGAGCTAGGACTCCAATGCCACCTATTGGATGCAGCGTTCTTTAAATTCCCATCGGACTCACTGAAGAGTAAAGCCAAGTCAGTTACCCATCTACAGACAGCTGTTTCGGGATGTTTCCCCTCGCCATGCTAGAGCAAGGTTCTGGCTTGCTGGGTGGGAGCTTGTAGGCATAGTTCAAAAGGGGTAATGCTCCTCATTAGGGAGAGCCACCAAGAATTCTCTGGGCTTGTAAGACTAAGGGCATGTTCACATGGCGTGTTGAATCCGTTTTTGGATATGTTTATAGATGTGTGTTTGGACCCTAAACGGACCCCAAAACGCATCTAAAATGTGCAGTGTGATTTACATTGCTTTCAATGTAAAACACGAATCAGTGTTCAGACGAGTGATCGCCAATGTGTTTTACTTGCGTCTTTATGATGCATCTTTCAGATCCAATCAAAGAATTGACATGTCGATTCTTGATACGTTTCATGCAGCAGACACCTTATTTAAAACTACAGGGGTCATTTCTAGCTGCAGACAAAATGACAATCCACATTCACTGTCATGCTCCTATGTGTTGTTGTGCGTTTGGATACAAATTTTTCCCCACTTTTGTTGCATTTATCAACGAACACGGTATTCCAACTCCCTATGAATCACAAGTAAAAATTTCCAAAGCCCTGCAATAGTTAGACAGTCTTCTATGAATAGAGCATGCATTTTCCACTCCTTTGGGGGTTGTCACAGTTACTCCATTTCAGCCACCATCCAGGGACCTGCTTTTGTGTTTTATGCTCATTAGGCATCCGCCGTCTGCCTGGTAAACAGTGATAATGGCACTCCGGGGAATGACAGGGTTATTTATGAGAGTGGCCAGTAGCCAGGCTCCATGATTAAACCCAGGGACAGGGAAGGTAACAGATGGGCACATAAAAAAGAGTGAATCCCGACCGGGCACTAACTGTTCAGAAAGAACTCAAATACGTGAGAATGTGACAACACTTTTTAATGACCCCCAACAAATGTTTTCTGTCCCATTCTAAAACCAATGTAACTACAACCCCTTTAGGGGGAAGGTCCGTCATGTTGCTGCTCGAATATGCAAGAACCCAAAAGGAACACTTTGATCACCTGTAATAGGAGGCCTTTAATAGTTCTCCAGAGCCTACAAAACCCCCTCCCGGAAGTGGGGGCGCCTCCCCCCCAACACTGTGGGGCGTCCCCAGGAAAGGCAAACCCCTCACTACCGCATAGCGCCTACTAATTACAAAAGTCGTAACCTATAGTTATGACGCTAAGTGGTTGCCTTCACCCACCAAAAACCCCGGTTTTTTTTTTGGCACGGGCGGCAGCAGGGGTTCACGTGTAGCCCCTATGGGAAAAACCCTGCGACCGTCTGAGGTCGTTCTGCCACATGTGCTACAATTAAAGCCTCTCACTGATGGAGGGTAAATACCTCGAAACAGCTCTCTGTAGATGGATAATTGGCTTGGCGTTAATCTCCTAGTCACACATTAAGGGGTTGTCTCACTACAAGGATTGATTTTTATGTTAAAGATCTTGCAAAAACAAGTCACTTTGTAAATTTTTGCCATTAACGTGTCCCCAATTTTTGTATCCCCTCTTCTATGGGTCTTTACTCCTCAGGTCGTTACTACAGACCCTTTTTAATCTTCCCGATAGGGGGCCAGCACTGGTTTTCTATGCTACAGACCTGGCTTCTATACAGTCTTGAGAAAACCAATAAACACGTCCCCCAATTCAAAAATGAAACCAAAAAAAAAAAAAGGCTGGGAAGATGAATAAAGTAGTGAGACAACCCTTAAAGACAGTAGGTCTAATGTTATTTTAAGAAACAATACATCCGGTAGGTGGCTCTTTTTTCCTTGAGTTTAATGGGGTATATTTAAATTTTAGTACAGCATTGATGGCCTGTAAGTTCCCACACACCTTTATAGTGCCACTCTCTAACGCGGAACATTACCCCTTTTGGGGGAAAAAAGTGTTCTTTGCAGCAATGGGGGCATGATGAAAAAAGTCTTGGTCTAAAACTTTTTTTTTTTGCCCATTTGAAACCAATCGGGTTCCCCCTTTCATTTCTTCCAAAAGGGGGCACTATATGAAATGAAAGGGGAAGTGATTTGGGTTTTATGGGCAAAAAGAAAAGCTTAGACCAAAAAAAAGGTTTTCATACATGTCCCCCAATGTATCTATATTCCGAGTCCAATTTTCCCTTTTGAGAACTATACCATACTATTACCTTTTATCAGAATGTGTTTTATTTTAGACATATTACTAAATAACAACCCCAAATTTAGATCTCGCCAGGGTTTAATGCTGTTAATAGTGCTTGTATCGATGTTAACATTTGGGCGGCGCTTCCCTTTTTTCATTTTCTTGAGAGGTCATACACAATTACTCAGGAAGCAATAAGAATGCATTTCTCAGCATAATCATTTTTTCAGACAGACATAAATTATTCTATATTACAGTTGCAATATTATCACCCTCGAACCCTTAAACCTTCTAAGTTTGGTTTTAAAAAGGGTATATGCTTCTCGTTGGCTGTTTCCTTTTTAGCTTCATTTTCTAGCTCCAAAATCCAGTGGCGTTTCTTTTCCTCCCAGCTGGGTGTTTCTTGACTAAAGGGGGATGACATAATCCCCCCCTTCACTGTTCATGCTCGCTCCCAAGTCAGTGTGTTTGTCTGAGATCAGTGGGAGGGGATAGCACATGCCTGGTCTTCCCCCACCTCTCTGTCTGCATTCCACTCCACATGTCACTGTGTCATTCCTCTCCCTCTGCAGTCTTATTTTGTAAGAGCTGTTTGTTTACATACCAAAGCCCTGCAGTCAGTCTAGACAGTCTTCTATGAACTCAGAGCACTGATCTCTTCTCCACTCACAGCTGGAGGTTTGTCACAGTTGAATCCAGTCTTCTATGAACTCATCCAGAGCAGTACAGATCTGTTTCCCTTCTATGTTTACATGCAGGAGCATTAGGCACCGGGCACAATTCTGCTGTTTTCTGATTGTAGAAGCAGCTGCAGTGTTACTGTGCAGCTGCTGGCTGTGCAGAGTGAAATCGTGCCGACCCTTATTCTGAGTGAGAGAGGCAGGAATGCAGGCTCCCATGAATAAGACAGGGGGACAGACAGAATGTAAATTAGTATAGCTGGCAGCCAATGAAATGAAAGGAGGTGGAATCCGACCGGCACTGGGGAACAGTGTTTACAGAAAACGAAGATAAGGGAGAATGTGAAAACAAGACAGCTTTTCTAATGACATCCAATTGCAAAGTTGCTTGTTTTCACTGTACCCTTATTCTGAAGACCATTTAATGTAACGATACAACCCCTTTAAGCAGAAAAGCAGAAGGTCGGTATGTTGCAGCTACAAGATTATATGCAACAACAACATATGGAACATACTTTGGTTTTCCCATGGAGTAATGCACATTTTGGAAACTTCATACAACCAGACTGCAGAACAACAGAAACACAATGGGGAAGATTTACTGAACAAAATGTAACGGAACTCTATTGGATCGTGCAGCAAAAAGTGGTATAATATGGTGTGTATCTAATTTATTTGATGCTTTTTACACCTATATAGTGACTTAGGTAAGTGGTAAATAGATACATATCCATGAAATTTAATCTTTCTCAACAGTTTTCTTGAAAATTTTGAAAAGCGTCTAGAAAAAGATAACTAAGAGAGGTTGTATTCAGTTCCCAAATTTCTATGATATACTAGATTTCATGGTCTATGTGATTTTACTGAACTATGACATATTAATTAACACAGTAAGCACACATTGTAGCTATCAGTATAACAACTCTAACCTTTGGAAGCTGTGCAGGGTCAAATCTGAGGACTTTTTGGTTACAGCATGGATAGACTCCAGTGCCTGGAGAGTCGAGTGGATACAAAGCCGGCTCAGGGTGGTACTGGCAATGGCTCAACTCATTTAACAGGAACATCTGAAAAAAAGACATATAAAAATATATAGCAATATTTTGCTAAAGATATTTTACATCATCTTAGTGTTGTGGAGAGAAAAAAAAGTGACACTAAATTACACTAAAATGTCTAACCAAAAACATTCTCATGATATTATGTTGTGGGGAATAACTAGGATGGATTCTCTACAACAAATAAATTGTATGATTAATATAAATTTTTTAAAGAGTACCTATCACCACAACATACAAAAATGTATAGTTGATGACATTATTACACTTTTCTCAAATACATGTCATTAGCAAATGATTTACCAAAGTATTACAGAGACATAGATTTTACTTTCATTTTGTCAGGCAGAGATCACAATTTGATAAAATTCCTTTTCTGGGAGATACCAACTGTGCAAGGGGAGCTGAGGATATAGCAGATGTACTTGGTTATTCTGAGTTTCTCACTGTACATACATTGCAGCAGGCACAGCATACTGAGGACATATATCTAACAGGGTTTACCTGTTGCTCCCAGCCTTCTCCTCCGTAAAACACAGGCACCCATGTTCACAGAGTGGTCCATCATGCTGTGAGGAGCCAATTTGGCCCGGCTTCAGTACTGTCTTAAAGGGCCAGTTCTTTTTTAAAACTGAATTACAAGTGAAATACTTCAATTTCTCTAATTAAACATATTTGAGAAAATGTTTATATTTTAGTCTTCTGTTACTTCATAAGATTCTCTAGAGGTGATAGGTCATCTTTAAGGTGACCTATCTTATTTAACATTTCTCTCTATGGAATCTATGTCTAATTTATCATGTGAGACAATTCAATAGACAATAGGTTATGTAATATCTAATCTAAGCCAACAAAGCTATACATCAATATTTACAGCTACTTTTGCATGCTACACATAGTCAGGACATCATGAACAAAATGACAGATCCATGATAGGGAAATAATATGAGGTCTGAATGGGCACAACATCTGAATCTACCCTGATAACCTTTTGTGTTTTGGACTGAGGTGGTTCTATCAAAATATCTCTACAGATTATCACCAATGGTCCAATGATTGTTGGTTACAGACACTACCTGCTAATCTGGCACTGTGACCTTTTTGTTGAGGTTGGTAGGCCTTAGAATGATTAGGCCGGTACGGGTTAGGTGTCCCTTATGAAATAAAAGCTAAGAAATGTAATTTGTACTTAAAGGCACGTTTAACTTGGATGCAAGTGATTGTTTCAATGAGGTTCACTTACATGTTGTTGTCACCATTGGAAATAACATGTAACATTTATTTACCCGAATGGAGAAGACAAGCATTGGAAATATCTAAAGGATCCCCATACTGTTATTTTCCTGCAATGCCACATTGGGCAGTCAGGTGGACAAGGCAATGATGCAAGACCAAACTGGTTTTGTGCACAAGTCCTTTTCTAATCACTAGGACTCAAGAATGGACACTTTAAAGGAGCCTCAAAACTGCCATCAACTTGTTTTTCACAACAGTAACAGGTTGACAATCATGACTTTGTATGCTCTGGTAAAATGTAGATAAGGAACTTTGGAAACTGTGTTATATTCAAAGAACCTGTAAAGTGTCAAGCGGGTGGTGTTGCTCCTCTGAAGAGTCCTCAGACTGAGATACTCCCTCGCAAGCAACATCCAGCAACATCTCGCCATGCACAGAGAAGCGAGATATACTGGCCTCAGCTTCATCAGTATCAGATGGTGCTAGGGATAGCTAGTTAAGTCATACCCTGGTCTGAAGAGCATCAATAAAGCCAGCATGAGAACTGGCTACTGTGGTACTTAAGAGGAGCGTCTCCACCCCGAGATACTCAACAGATAATTTGAGTACCAATTGCAATTATTGCAGTTAATTTTCTTTATTATGCTGCATTCCCCAGAATACTCAAAGACAAAAGAGTCCAGTATAACAGGTTGATGGTGGTTTGATGGTGTTTTGAGTGTTGGTTTTTTTTTTATACTAATTTAAAAATACTGCTGCATTATTAAAGGGGTTGTATCATTTCATTGAATGGTCTTCCGAATAAGGGGACAGTGAAAACAAGTAACTTTGCAATTGGCTGTCATTAGCAAAGCTGTCTTGTTATCACAGGATCCCTCTATCTTCTGTTTCTGTTTACACTGATCTCCAGTGCTGGTTGGATCCCTCCTCCTTGCATATCATGAGCTTAGAACTCATTTACATTCATTTCGCCTCCGGTCGCAGTATTCACAGAGCGTGCATTCCTGCCTTTCACTCAAAGTACGGGACCGGCACATTTTGACTCTGCACAGCCAGAAGAAACAGAATAACACTGCAAGGCTTCTGCAATCAGGAAACAGCACAATTGTGTGTCAATCCCTGCCTCTCCTGCATAGAAGGGAGATCTGTGCTGTTCATAGAAAGCTGTAACAAATCTCCAGCTGTGAGGGGGAGAAGACATCAGTCCTTAGTCTCGATTGAATTCAGCCTGTGGTATGTATACAGCTCTTACAAAATAAGAAAGATAGGGAGAGGACACAGTGACTGTGGACTCAGAGAGGGGGGGGGAGTTTTCGGGAGCCAGCATGAACAGAAAAAGGGGGGGGGAATGATGTCACCCAGCTGGGAGGGAAAGAAAACGCCCCTGCATTTCTAGAGTTCAGAAGCTGAGAGCAGTATGAATCAGTCGAACTAAAGAAGCGAAACATCCCCGTTAAATAAAAAGCACAATGAAAAAAAAAATCATACTATCTTACCCCTCACCCTGGTTCCAGGACTGATGCTGCCAGCATTGTCTTCATGGTCTCTGTGGACATCTGGCTCTGCAGTCAGCTGGAAACAAACGACTAGCAAGAAGATGGATGTCAACAGAGACCAGAGGACACCGCTGGCATCGTCAGTGCTTTAACGGTGGTGAGGAGGATATGAATTCTTTTATTTTAACAGTGCAGCAGTAGCTTGATTTTATCAAACAAAATGGGCTGACAACCCCAACATGTGTAGTTGAGCCCAGAAGAGCTCCAAGGATGAAAGATTTGCGAGTGTATACAGTATATGAATATGTCATTTCAAGTATGCCTCTATGTATTGAAACAAAAGTGTGGTGTAATATTTAAGTCTAGCTGTGCAGAAAACAACTCAAGAACGGTCAATCCTGAAAAGTACTAACACCCACCTGCTTACATCTGGAGCAGTTCAGCCAATTTATAGTGCCCCACAAACGCCAATAAACATCTCGCCAAGACTTCAGCTCTTCAAATAAACTTGTCAGGTATTCATGAACATCCCAAGTTTTGTCCCTGGAAAACAAATAAAGCATTCCAGACCTGATAACCTAAAGTATAGCAAGTTCAACTACATGGATCCTACATGCAATCATGAATTGTTGTGCAAATAGATATTATATTTCAGGTTGATGAGAATACAGTAAATTAGAGAATTTAACTTAAGTAATCTATACATACAACATTATTATTAGTTATGAGGAGAGGTTAGTAGAATTGTACTTTTTTAGGCTTGAGTAAAGTCGGCTTGGGGGCGGGATGATTAATTTATATAAATATATAAATGGTCTCTATAAAAAGTACGGGAAAAATTTTTCAAGTGAAGCCCCTCAAAGGAACAAGGGGAAAATTCCTTTGACTAGAGAAAAAAGGATTTAATCTCCAGAGGAGAAGAGCGTTCTTCACTGTAAGAACTGTAAATCTGTGGAATAGCCTCCCTGAGGAGCTGGTCACAGCAGGAACTGTAGAGAGTTTCAAGAAAGGCTTAGATACCTACCTGGAACTAAAGAGTATTAATGCATACGTAGCTATGTAAAATTCTGGATCCTGACTGATGACGGTTCTGTGGTCAGAAACGGGGTCTCCACTGGAGCAGATTGGGCCTTGTGGGTTTCAGGGCCCAGGCTTGGCTTGAAATCCTTGTCTCCCTCCCTTCAACCACATTTTACCCACCCTTGGTTGAACTTGATGGACAAATGTCTTTTTTCAAGTGTACTATGTAACTATTTAACTATGTAACATATAGAATTTTTTAGGGGAAAATGATGTCAAAAATGCGATTCGAGTCAACCCAAACCGTAGGACTCAAATTTGACTTTGATCTAATCCGAAGTGCAACACGACTCCTGAGTAACAGTAAAAATGAGTGGTCAGAGACATCTTTACACAAGTCCACGAGTTAACCCCATATCCTTACTCTAGGAAAGCCCTTTATGAATATATAATCTAAGATTATAAAATGACCCTGTGACCTCGAAAATACAAAACAAAATACATTTGCAATCAAAATCAGATTCTCTGTTTACCCTGAATTTATTAAATTCATTAGATGAGCATCAGAACTGTCAAGCCAAGATGAGGTCTGTAGCACGGTTGATAGACACCATTACAGCTATTTCATTTTAATATTGAAAATCTCTGAGTTTAGACTGAAATAAATATACCTTATGTGAAAGTAAACAATATTTCCATACTGGTCGATGTTGATTTTCCCAGGTAGACAGGCAATCTTCTGCTCAACTTCCCTTGTCAGCAGCTTCTTACACAAACAGCATCTAAAAGAAAATTGTCAGTAATAATAGCTAACCTACATCTATCAAGGAAACCAAAAAAATTTACTGTGTGCAGGTATTTACCTGTACAGTGTCCCGGCATTGGCTGGAGAGTCTGGATTTTCATACTCTTGGTCAAACAGTCTTTCAATTTTCTTACAGAAAATTTTGCTGAAAAATAGTCATTTAGATTTAGAATCTTTTCCAAGATAGTTTAGTTTAGTTTGAGCATATGCCTCGTAGATTAAAGAGATGTTTCCATCATGCACTTTAATGTCATGTGGTTAGACTATGCCATCAAAAGTTTGATAGGAGCAGGTCCCACACGATACCCACCTATCTCGGGAATGAGTCCCTAAAAGTCTCAGCTATGAATGTAGAGCAGGTCGTGAGTGCACACGACTTTCCGTCCCGGTGTCAAGACTTTCGGGGGCCTTTCCCGAGATTGCACCTATCACACTTTGATGGCCTATTCTATCAATATGCTGTCAGAGTGCAAGATGGGAACACCACTTTTAAGTATTTTCATGTTAAAAGCTGTTTAGATACTGCTAGCATTCCCAGGGAAAGACTGTGAGCCTGGCCTGTTGATGGTGGGCTTCCATAAGACCTCTGTAGGTAGCATATGCTAACTGACACCAAGAGTTTAGTGGCAGATCCTTTAGGACAGGGGTGCACAAAATGTGACCTGGGGGGTCAATGTGGCCTCCATTTCTGCTCTGTGTGGCCTTCAGTCATCAGGACATGAAGATGCTATGTCTCTGTCCTCATACTTCAGAAAGTAATATTCATCTTTGCATTCAGCTTATGGCACCGTTATGGTGGGCATTGTATGGCTGGCACTTTTATGGCAGGCACTGTATGGCTGACAATGTTATGGTGGTCTATTTATGGCTGGCATTGTTATGGTGGACACTGTAAGGCTGCAACTATAAGGCTGTACTGTATATACTATTATAAGGAACCAAAATGAGCAATCCTGTAAAAAACAGTCTTGGTATTATATCTGGATTTCTTCCTTAGAGCAGTATTTATTTCTGACACAATCATGGCAGATCCACAAGATATACCATAAAAATGTATGACCGGTTCGAGAGGAGTGGGAGATGTGGAGATATATACAGTTGGAACTAGAAGTTCACATACACTATATAATAAGACACATATGCATGTTTTTCTCACTATCTGACATGAAATCAGAATAAACGTTAGCCGTTTCAGGTCAATTAGGAACCAAAATTATTTATGTTTGCCAAATGCCAGGATAATGAGAGAATTTTTAAGGCATTTTTATTACTTTCTGCAAAGTCAAAAGTTTACACTAGGTTTACTATGCGTTTAAACAATTTGGGACAGCCCATATGATGATGTCTGAGTTAGAGACACAGCTGTGTATGTATTTTATTGCAAACCAGAAACACACTGCTTCTGTGTGTAACATCATGTGAAAGTCTATAGAAAATCAGCCAAGATATCAGGAGGAGAATTGTGGACTTGCAGAAGTCTGGTTCATCCGTGGGTGAAATTTCCAGATACCTGAAGGTGCCTCGTTCATCTGTACAAACAATTATACGCATGTACAATCAAGATGAGAATCTCCAGCCATCATACCGCTCAGGAAGGAGACGGGTTCTATGTCTCAGAGATGAATGTGCATTGGTCTGACATGTACATATCAACCCAGAACAAAAGTAAATGACCTTGTGAAGATTCTGGCGGAAGCTGGTAAGATTGTGTCATTATCCACAGTGAAACGAGTACTGTATCAATGTGGGTTGAAGGCCACTCTGCCAGGAAGCTTGAGTACACCATCAAAACTGTGAAACACGGGGGTGGCCGCATCATGTTGTGGGGTTGTTTTGCTGCAGGAGGGACTGGTGCACTACATAAAATAGATGTCATCATGAGGAAAGAAGATTATGTGGCAACATGTAAAACCCAACATTCAAGCATCGTCAGGAAGTTAAAGCTTGGGGGAATGGGTCTTCCAAATGGACAATGACCCGAAGCATATTGCCAAACTGGTTACAATGTGCTTAAAAATAACCAAGTCATTGTTTTGAGGGGCCTCACAAAGCCCTGATCTCAACCCTTTACTGAAAATGTATGGGCAAAGCTGAAAAGGCAGGTGCGAGCAAGGTGACCTACAATCATCAGTTACACCAGTTCTGTCAGGAGGAATGGGACAAAATTCCTACCAACTATTGTGATAAGTTTGTGGAAGCATATCCAAAGTGTTTGACCCAAGTCGTACAGAGTAAGGCCAATGCTACCAAATACTAATGAAATATATGTAAACTTTTGACTTGGTAGAAAGTAACAAAAATGCCTTAAAAATTCTCTCTCTCATTATTCTGGCATTTGGCAAATATAAATAATTTTGGTAATCCTAACTGACCTAAAACGGGTAAGGTTTATTATGATTTCAAGTGAGAAAAATATGCACATGTGTCTTTTTACATAATGTATGTAAACTTCTGGTTTCAACTGTATGTTGTTCTCTCTAGTTATAGTTGTGAAACAGCCACTTCCGTAACCACCAAAAACTACAATGAAAATAGGTGCCTCCTATTTTTCTTTCTGGAGCCCCGAGCAGGTGACCCTCATTCTGATCTCTGGCAGCCCCTAATGTGGAACTAAGACCTCTCAGCCATTTTAGGTATTTACAATTGAAGTGCCATAAAGGTCTCAGACAAGGAACACCCCTCTAAGAAAAGTACAATGTGACAGTGTGGCCCTTGGACCAGAAAAAGGATTTCCGTTATGTCTACATGATGGATTTGGACAGCAGAATTCGCATCAGTTTCATGTCCAAATCTAAATGAAATCCACATCACACGTCAGTGTAAATGACACAGAATTTCCTTACAAGGATTTTAAATCAGCATTACATGTCACTTCTATGACTAAGAATCTGTGTGGATTCGTCGCCACATTGTACAGTCTGCATCTAAAATTTCACAATGTTCCCATATTGGAGAAACGCATCATGTGTGACATATCCTTAAATGGGCCTTCCGATAATATCTCTCTCAAAGTTAGGCACTTTTGTGATGAAATTTCATTAAAGGGGTCTCACTACATTGATTTATCGTACCTCAGTCCTCTTTTCTTGGTTTCACTTTAAATTTAGGGGTGTGTTTACTGGCTTCCACTAGGCTGCAGTAGAAGCCAGGTCTGTAGCTATAGCAACCAGTGCTGGCAGCCTATCAGGAGAGAGTAATCAGGTCTATAGCTATAGTGACCAGCACTGATAGCCTATCAGGAGAGATCAAACAGGTCTGTAGCTATAGCGACCTGAGGAGCTGATGCAGCCCATATAAGAGGGGATATCTAGGAATAGGTAGGACATGGTTAATGGACATATATTGCAAAATGACTTGTTTATGCAAGACCTTTAACATAAAAAGTAATCCTTGTAGTGAGACAACCCCTTTAAATGTTCTGTGAGTTTTTTGTGCAGCCGAGCAGCAATATTTCCTGCTTGAAACCAGTTTCCCTTTGCCCTGTAAAACTAAAAGCCATAGAATCCTTTGTTGTGCTTTGTCTATTTTGTTCCCTCTCAGCATTAGACTCAGTATATGCCCCTGTTTCCTTCCTCATGTTGAAAGCCACAAGAGCCAGGACCTGGCTTCAAAGGCTGACCTGAAAAGGCCAAACCTCTTTGGTCACCTGGTCTCCTGGGCTGGACACAGAGGGGTTGTCTCACTACAAGGATTGCTTTTTATGTTAAAGATCTTGCAAAAACACTTTGCAATATGTGTCCATTAACAGTGTCCTACCTATTCTGAGATATCCCCTCTTGTATGGGCTGCATCAGCTTCTGTGGTCGCTATAGCTACAGACCTGTTTGATCTCTCCTGATAGGCTGCCAGTGCTGGTCGCTATAGCTACAGACCTGGCCTCTACTGTAGCCTAGTAGAAGCCAGTAAACACGCCCCTGAATTCAAAGTGAAACCAAGAAAATAGGACTGTGGTAACATGAATCAATGTAGTGAGACAACCCCTTTAAGTGCCTACATTTGGGACATGTATTATATAGAACATATTTTTTCCTCTCTGGACAAGCCCTGTAAACCTTTCCTGAACATTTTTTGCACTGCGGCAGGACACATTATCCTGCAGAAAGAGGCCAGTGTCTTTCGGAAATATGGCTACCATAAATATATGTAATTGATCTGCAAAAATGTTTAGGTAGAGGGTACATGTCAAAGTAAAATCCAGATGAATGTCAGGACCAAGGTTTCTCAGCAGAACATTGCCCAGAGCATCACAAGGCCTCCAGGTAAGTGACGCACACTCACCCAGACATGCACATGATGCCAAAGAAAACATAACTCATCAGTTCACAAGTCCACCGTCTACCATTGGCTTCTTTGGTCCTGCTCTAATGCTCACGTGGCCATTGTCACAAGAAAATCCATGTTATTTACTTAGCTTGTGTGTTTTATTGCTATAGTTAATTGGTCTATAAATATTACTGCTTGAATGTTTTTTTACCTCTTAAACTTGTCTCTCTTGTCTTTTATGTCATCTGCTTCATTGTGTGTAAAGAGATCTGTAATCCTTGTTAAGAGGTTTGCATTTATGCAGTTCATATTGCATGGAGTGGCCACAACCGCGCTCATGTTTTTGTGACAGTAGTTAATGCATTCTTCTACCTAAAGAAAGAAAACATGAAACAAAAACATTAGAAGTTTGTCTAATACTAGTGGGAGCTTATTGCTATCTTCTATACAATTGCTGCAGGTAACCAAAGTAGTACCATTAAAGGGAACCTGTCACATAGGTTATGCCCCCCTTGCTGAGGACAGCACAAGCTAGTGACAGACCTGCTGTTTCCAGCGCTGTGTCCCTTATTCTGTAAGATGCAGGAGTTTTCGTGTATTTAATGCTTAAATCTGCAGTTTTCAGCCAGAAAAGAGTCATTCAAAGAGTCATTTTCTTCAAACCCCGCCCATCTGAGGCTAGCCACACCCCCTCAACTGATAAACCTATTACTTTGAATAGGTAGAAACATGTGAATAACTGTCAGTGGGCGGGGCTAGCTTTTGGTGGGCGGGGCTAACACTTACTCATGAATAAGATTTGAGGGGTTAATGCTCTAAAACTACAGCATCTTACAGAATAAGGGACACAGCGCTGGGAACAGCAGGTCTGACACTAGCTTGTGCTGTCCTCAGCAAGGGAGGCATAACCTGTCAGATGTTTTATGCTGCCTTATCTGAGATAGAAGAGAAGCTATGCTCTGTGATATATAGGTTTGTATGATGGAGCAGGATTTTTGAAAAAAAAAAAAGCAGAGTAAATCCCAATAAGACTCCTTAAGAGACAGTGATAGTCCTGCTTACCCCACCCACACACAGTAATTGACAGTTTGCCCAGGATGTTTACAAAGCAAAGTGTAAATTAATGTATGTGTGTGCCACCCCACCTCTCACATAACTAAATGTCATGGCATCGGTAAGGGTGGATAGAGCTGAGTCAGGTCCATAGCCATCAGGTGCCTGCTGTTAATTACAGCTGACAACCGTGATTAGCTGTTAGCATTTAACCACTTATATGCCAAAGTCAACACAACCGCGAAATCTAAGCAGTAACAAACGGGTGGGGCACTTCTGTTTTATAACAGATAAGTCATCTGTGACTGCCTGTGATGACAATAAGAAGACTTCTGATCTCCACAGACCAGAAAGTAGAAGCCAATTGTGAGGTTCAGTCACTTTTTAGACTCAGTAGATTTCAGGATTTTTTTATGACCATATTCCACTATATCAGCTTGTACAAACAGTCCCAAAAATTATTTAAAATAAACTTGTCCCACTAAACATTCTATCTGATGTGTGGGCAGCATGTATTAGATCAGGAAGAGCTGAGGAAATTGATATATAGCTTTGTAAGTAAGGAGTCAGTAGAACTTGTATGTTATTCTTTTAAATTCTTGCTTATTCTGGATTAACCCTTTAAGCCGAATGCCTGAAAAGTATGTAATGACCATAACATTTTTTTAGTTTTTGCCTCCTTGCGTTTCAACAGTTGCAACTTTTTTTATTTTTCCAATGACGCAGTTGTATGAGGCCTCGTTTTATTCAAGACGAGTTGTACTTTATGAGGGAATAGTTGAAGTTCACTTATAAAGAATTACAGAATAGTTTTTTTTTTTTTTTTTTTTTCCCCATTCAATTTCACATTTAATAACTTGTTAGTTAATTCTCAGGTTATTACGGTCGTGTGGATACCTAATATGTTATTAGGTTTTTTTGGGGGTTTAAGTAGCAAAATTATTTTTTATTAAAATTTTTTTTTTTTATTTTTTTATACTTTTTATTTTTTTTTTTTTAAATTTTTTTTTTTTTTTTAATCCCAAAGGGGAAAAGGGTTTAAATTTTTTTTTCCCCATTAAAATGGTTAGCATATTATATATCAAATCATTTTTAATCTGTGTCATTCTGACACGGGCGTGATCAGTACAGCACAAGTCTGCCCTGATCACTGGTTTCTTCACAGACAGCCCGGGGGCACTCTGGGTTCCCCCAGGGCTGACTGTGTAGCCTTTTGGGGCTCTGTGGGTCACGGGCGTTCCAATAAACCCACAGAGGGGGGGAAACTTTTTCATTGGGCGGTGACGACCCGAGGCAACAAAGGGTTAAAGCACGGAAAGTGGATGTTTCCCCCCCCCCCTGGTGCTGCAGGAGCTGCGCGGGGACAGGGCGTGTATACAGCTAGTTCCAGCGCCGTTTGGCGCGCCGGCCCACAAACTCAGATGTCTGCAACGACCTGAAATGCCCGACGTCAAAAGACGGTGGGGGTCTTAAGGAGCCCCAGTGGACGAAAGGACTGAAAAGCTCTCCTTGTCTGTGTGATTTTAAAGTGGTTGTAAATCATGATGAACCCCCCTGCTGGACCCCTTAACCCAAAATAAGCAGGGACTAAAATGAATAACTTGCAAGTTCTACTGAGTTTTTCCCCATATGACTACATATCAATCTGCTCAGCTCTTCTTGCTCTATAACATGCTGCCAGTAGATCAGATAGCAGCTTCAATGTTTAAAGTTCCCTTTAATCTCTCCCACGTTTCCTCTGAATAACATGATGCTCGCCCTACCCCCTCTAGATTATTACCCGCATGTAGAAGCTAATGATCATCATCATGCAGTTAAGTCTTTAGTTACTTACTAATGAATCCATCTTTAGAAATTCAGATGAAATCAGTATTGAAATAACATTTCCAGGTTCTGTAATAAAAGACATTTACATTTACACAGTTCTATATATGTTTTTTAAGTACTTTGAATTAGTCAGTATGATCAGAGGCGTAACTTCAAGCTCTTGGGCCCTGGTGCGAAAAGTGAAATGGGGCCCCCCAGTTACCATGCACCATTTACAATGCTGGATTTCTTATGGGCAGGAGGCTTTTGGGCCCCCTCAGTGCTGGGCCCCGGGAGGACTGCTCCACTGCACCCCCTGTAGCTACGCCCCTGAGTATGATACCAAGCAGAAAGACCGAAAACCCACCTATCCACAGGGTAAAAGATCAGTGCGAGACCACCGAGACTCCCACTCATAGCTACAATGGGGGTCCCACGTCAGTAGTCATGCATATATTCTACCATCCTATTCAAAACCTATGGGCTTGATGAAAGAAGCCCCAAACTATACTTTTAAAAGATTTTCCAGCCCCAAAACATTTAATGGATGGGAGGCAAAAACTTGGCACTTACCTTCAACTTCCCCCATCACTGCAGTTGTGTAGTAAGGAGGAATGGGAGACAATGCTCCCCCCTTATTATGGGGGGACTTTTTTATTTTGTTGGATAAAATGGGGCCCAAAATAGCTGTTATGTCTACTTTCAAGAATTACTTGATAGGAGAAAACTATAATGAGAAGGTTGGTGGTTTTGGTAGCTTCTCTTATGCAGTAAAGTAATATGCAGCCATGGATTTCTTTCCAGTGGTGTTCAAGACGTGCAGCATACATTTAGGGCATCATAGTAAAGTTGTATTTGGGAGATCACAGTTAGATAATTAAAAGCCTTGGTATTTTACTGTTTTTTCCTTTCAACACACTCCCAAAGATAGGGCCACCCCCCCTTTATGCACACAGAACCTATGCACATGGACTTAAAGGGACACTGCCATCAACTTTGTGTGGTTGTCCTATATATATACACACACACACACATACACACACAAAAGGTTAGGGATATTTTGGGTTTCCGGGGAAAACTTAATTTCACGCTACGTGATATTTTTCCAAAATGGGGGCCATTTTAAAAATATAGTCTGCAATGCTGATTTTCTCATATTTAATGAAGCAAAAGTCAACAACAGTGGGGGGTATACATCATCGAAAACTGTCCCAATAACGTGTCACGTGGCCTTGAGCATTTAATTAAAAGTTGACACGATGTTCTGCCGTTTTACAAGGGAGTTTTGACTGCTGAGGGATGGCATCCCGCTCTTCTTGAAGAACCCCCTTTAGGTCATTAAGGTTCAGGGGCACAGTTACGAGCTTCTACATGGCAACACAGCCAATCCCACAGGTTTTCTAGATTCCCTAATGATGCAACCTCAATGAGCTGGAGCATTGTCGTCCATGAAGATGAAATTAGCCCACTGTTGTTCATGCAGAGGCACAATGACTGGATTAATGATATTATTCTTGTATTAGAGCCTTGTCACTGTACCATTCACAAAGCATAGGGCAGTTCTGTATTTACTAGACACACCTGCCCCACAGTTTAACACCCCCACCAAAGGCTCGTCTGGTGACAACAGGGGCTGATGCATTGCGCTCTCTTTGACGTCTCCATCATTTCTGCTCAGAGTTAAAGACTTTCATCACTGAGCAGCACTGAGGACCACTGGTCCCTTATCCAGCAAAGATACTCCCTGGCCCATGCAAGACAATGATATCTGTGCCTAGTGGTGTGGTCAGGTACCCTTACAGGTTGTCTAAAACGCAGACCACGCTGATGTAAGCGGTTACAAATAGTCTGACGTGACACTGGGTTGCCCCTCAATTCCCATAAACGTGCCTGGAGTTGTGTGGCATTCATCATCTGGGTCTGCAGGGCATTGTTTACAAGTCAGTGGTCATCAGTGTGTGATGTAGCTAAAGGATCTCCACTTCTTTACATTTTTGTGACTCTTCCAGTCTCTCTGTATCTCTGTTGCAACCTGCTGATGACACTCTGTGACACTCTAAGCTTAGTGGACACTTCTTTCTCAGAGCATCCTGCATGAAGCCTCACAATGGCGAGGTACTGTTGACCAGTTGTAAGGTATTGTCTTGGTTTCATGATGTCAAAATGTGAACAGCATGATGAGGAGGACTTTTTAAATCCCAATTCAACTTGATCCCCTAAATGTATTGGGCGATCCAGGGATCAAACACCTGTTGTGAATTTTGCTATTAAGTTCCTTGCTAGAGATCAGCAAGTTGTGCAAAAATTACTGAATCATTGAACAGCTGGACATGTGCACTCTAAAGTTAAGAGGTGGTCTTTTTTTAGTAGATTTAAAAACATTTTCAAAAAATGTTATGTTCATCCTGAAATTTCAACCAAAAGTCAATATCCCTAACTTTTTGTGAGTAGTGTACATAATTTTTTAAAGTCTTCCTATGTACATGACTCCCTGGTTTGTTTCTCTGACTTTCAATCTGTGAGCTCCGATAGCATGGTAGAGAGGACTGCTTAACGGTTCTCTTCCAGACCCACTAAGGCAGGGCTCCCCAACTCCGGTCCTCAAAGCCCACCAACAGGTCATGTTTTTAGGATATCCCACAGAATGCACTGACAATAATAAAATCACCAGTGCAATGCTAAGGAAAGCCAGAAAACATGACCTGTTGGTGGGTCTTGAGGACTGGAGTTGAGGACCCCTGCACTAAGGGACGGAAAGATAAGTGATTTGAATAGGACCTGACAAGCATAAAGAAAGGTGGAATAATCCCTTTCCTCTTCCAGTGCACAAAAGATTAACCCATTATCCTTTCATGTATTGTTCTTTTCTTTGCCCTGTCTGTTCATCAATCTTTAACTAGGCATGTCCAGAGAGCAATAGAGTGATCACTATGTCATTATCTACTATTTGTATTACTTGTAATCATACTAACTTGCAAATAAGCACTTCTCCCAGCACCAACAGTAAACACAGCTAATGGGCAGGATTTCATATGTAATTTTTAAATATAAAGTACTGTCAAAATAGTAAAAATAAAAAAAAGTTGTCAAAAAAAAAAAAAAAAAAATAGTTTTCCAGGAATATTGATTTTAATTAAAAAAACAATTTGTGATGGTATTAATGTTTCCCTTGAACCTAAGCTTTTGTTATCTTTTTATGTTTTTTAGTTTCTATTAATAATAAAATTAAAAATTACAAAAAAACAAGCAACATACTAACCCAGCTTTGGTACATCTTGCTGGTCACTTTCACCCAAATTCCGCTTGACATACTTTATCAGCCAGTTAAAGATCTGCACATCACAATGGACAGAGATGTCAACCTCCTCCCATCGCTGGGCATCTGTAGACAAATATTCTGCAAAGTACTTCATTTCAGATACGAGCAGATCTCGTGGACACACAAAGTCTTCCCGCAGGTTCTTGGCTTCATCACATACATGAATGACCATGTTTGGGCTTTAAAAAATAAACATCAGAAAAGGTCCATCAAGTGTGAACTTTCGGGAGGGTGTAACTGCGTTGTGAATGTATTTGGTTTCAGTTGACTTTTACCTATTAATAATGTTGCAGTTGGACACCATTACATATTACACCATTGGAATTATGTACATATGTGTGCGTGTATCTACATGTATTAGAGTCTAATGTATCATTATCATTTCAGGTATATGGTTTGAGGAACATAATAAAGACTTCAGGGTGTTGACTTGGTTTCCAAATTCCCCAGATCTCAATGTGATCGAGCATCTGTAGATGTCCTGGAGAAAGAAGTCCAAACCATAGAGGCCCCACCTTGCAACTCACAGAATTTACTGGTAACTACTTGGTGCCAGATACCATGGAGAACCTTCAGAGGTTTTGTGGAGTCAACACCT
The DNA here is from genome assembly GCA_025379985.1 of Phyllomedusa bahiana. NCBI lineage: Eukaryota > Metazoa > Chordata > Amphibia > Anura > Hylidae > Phyllomedusa > Phyllomedusa bahiana. Next base: position 74,976 of record JAODAL010012320.1, read on the forward strand.
TGATGGGTCAGAGATATTTTGGAAGCACGGGGGACCTACAGATTTTCCTGGTTTTAATGTTGTGGCTGATCAGTGTATAAACAAAAAAGGTTAATAATTAAAATACAAGTCAATATAAAACACTAATGTTCGGGGGAATGAACCTCGGTAACTGTCTCTTTTCCAAAGAAGAACGTCTAGCTAATTCTGTTACAAGGGCACACCTAGATTCTGCAAGGCCTCTTGGTGAGGTATGTATGAGATTTGGTAAAGAGCAGCCGGGGAAGCTGTTTGGGCAGGAATAATAACACATATCTTCTCATATATTAACAAACGCCTACTATCCATAAGGGTGGTGATTGCTAGTATTACAATGCCATATAGATAAGATTTATACAGGGAGCCAGTTATATGGTTATGTGTGGTGCACCATGCTGGCTTACAACTAATTGATGACGCCCTTACTGTTCGATTGAGTTTGTTGCCCAGCATATTTCAAGTGTCAAGCTTCCATATATATTGGCCTATTTATCAATTTATACCTCATATTTAGTATTTTTCCAGTTTGTGGTTTTGACCTGTAATACTGGGGAGCAGAGGGTGCCAGTATTTTGTGTTGGACACTTAAGATATGCATTTAAGGAAAAATAATTGGTTTTGCACATCTCCAAAAACTTTTTGAAAAAAAAATGAGTATAGGTGCACACTGTTGTGGCAGCAATATTAATACACATTACAATAACAGCAGCACACTATCAACTAAACATTAGAATTCACGAAAAAAGCACTCCTGCTTCTAAGAAAACATGAAAAAAAATTTGAGGTTCTTAGTTCACATTTTTGATCAAAATTGCTTAAGCCCACCTCCAAAACTTCAACGGGACCTCAAATGCAGGTGAGTCCTACACTACGTTGCACTAACGTTAACTTGAAATATGCATGGCAACCTGCACGAAAAGTATGGGGGCGTCATCAATTGATTGTAAGCCAGCATGGTGCACCACACATAACTATTTAATTGGCACCCTTTATAAGTCTTATCTATATTCAATTGTAATACTAGCAATCACTCCCATCATGGATAGTAGGTGTGTGAGTGGTTGTTCATCAGTGCAATATCCCCAATAAGGTGTTGTGGCTTTTCTGCATACTGGTGTGAACTGGTACTTATCTTATGTGCAGTTCTTTTACTACGCAGTTGCCCCCCTAGTGGCTGGGTGTATGAGCTGCACCATTTACATTTCTCCCAGGTAGTAATGGGGCTTATATTGACTCCTTCTGGGAATAGTTCATTGTCCAGCCAGTGAGTTGTAAGTGTGGCCTTGTAATTGTGTTTTTAAGTAAACAATATCCCATTTTCAGTGATTTAAAAAAAAAAAATTCCCCTAGTAATAGGAGATTGAGAAGTCCTGGCTAAGTCCTCATTTACTTATGGTTACTTCATAAATTACTATTATATTAAGTGACTTTTTAAAATGGACACCTCATTAGTCTCTTCATATATTTATTCACTGTAACAAAGTTGAATAACATCACAATCATGTTTCCATACCCCTGGCTTCCTTCTGTAGTCTCTTCATCCATGAATGAAGGGGATTTTCCATTTTCTGTAGGACACTTTCTTGCTGAAGCACCACTAGATCTTCCTTAAATACAAGAAATATGGCATAATTCATGAAGTAACTTCTGTATCTACAATAAGGAGGTGTGTAACAAGTACCATATTACAGGGACAGCAAAAAGGGTAATTTCCTGGAGGCCTCAACCTCTAATTTCCTCTAAATAAAAATGACTAATATGTGGCAGAAAATAAAGATTATGCAGCTTTTACTAAAATCTATAATGTCATTTTCTTTGTTCAGAACTCTGTGTGCGCTGCTACCTCTATGGAGAGGATTCCTACTTAATTTGTTGTCCACTGACTTCCATCAACCTTGATATGTTCTTAAATGTGCTACAAACCAACACAAGTTGTAACTGGAAGCAGCACCATAAAGCCCATCCTCTAGATGAAGTGACAAAAGGACACCTGATTGCGGTTTATAGTTAAGAGACTGGCTGGATATGATTCAGCTCCTAAATGTTGCTTGAGATTATGCTGAGACTAACTGCTGGGAAGTAGGGAGAAAGAGCTGATAAGACAGTGTCTGGACACCGAGCAATTCACTTGATTGAAGCAGATACCATACTTTAGGAAACTTCTGACACCAAACCTTACAAATTTAAAGAGCACCTATCACCTCCACACAAACACACAACATATAATAGTGGATGAAATTATAAGACTCCAATACTTGTCATTAGCAAATCAAAGGACTGACCTCAGTACTGCAGGGGAACAGATTTTAGTTTCACTATCTTAGCAGAGCTCTCTATGTAGCAGGGATTCTTTCTGTTGAGAGATACCAATGGCCACATGTATGAAAACTGTCTAGGTCTAAGACTCACTATGTTGCCCATAATAACCAATCAGAGCCCCCCTCTCATTTCATATATTGCTCTAAAAAAATGAGAGGGGCGCTCTGATTGGTTGCTAATGGGAAACATAGTGAGTTTTAGACCTAGAAAGTTTTCATACATGTGGCCCCATGTGAGCAGGGGGAGCTGAGGATATTTATGCTGGTACAGGGTAATCTGAGTCTCTCACTATATACACTGTAGCAGGCACAGCACACGAAGGACATAGTGTGACAGGGTTTACAGGCATCTACATTGCACTACTGCTAGTGTTATATCCAGCACAGAAATAGCAGCATAGAGTTCATCAGTGTGCACATGATGTAGACTTCCTGGCTCCACCTTTCACAGTGGACTCTTCCAGCTCAGAAGCAGTTACTATGACACAGCTGTCAACACAGTGATCCATCAAGCTGTTAGGTGTCGATTTGGGGTGACTTCAGAGCTGTCTTAAAGGGCCAGTGCTTTTTTTAAAAACTGAATTACCGATGAAATGGTTTGATTTTCCTAATGAAGCATATTTAAGGAAATGTTTGTATTTTAGTCTCCTGTTACTTCATGAGGTTTCCCTGGAGGTGATAGGTCCTCTGCATACACATATATATTTGTACTGTGTCAAATGCTGTTTACCTGTGACAGAGATGGTGCCTTGTCCTGCTGCTACATCCTCGGGTTCCTCAGCTGGGTCAAGCAGGGACGATTTAATATACGTGGCCAGGCTTTCTAGAGGTATTCCTCCTGTTGCCAACAGTGGATTGTACTGATTGTCAACAGGTGATGTCCCACTACTCTTTATTTCCTCAAACCTTTTGGCACACTGTAAATTCAAATACAGCCATCATTACTACTATATCTTTTGTTATCCATGGGAATCCTGGAATATACCAATGCAACAAATTTATATAGATATATAAATTACGTTATTTAAAGAGGCCCTGTGACATCTCCTGATATGTCTGATTAGTAAATACTTGTGTTCCCTGTGGACTACCAATTCTGGGGCATCTTCTCTTAGGGCATGGTCACACGGCTTATTTGGACGAGATTTTCGGCGTGTTTCCTTGCCCATAACCACATCAAAACCTCGCCGGAAACACGCTTCTTCAGAAGAGGTTTTGGGCGAGGTTTTGGATCAGGTTTTGGATGAGGTTTTCACCCATACAAATTAATAGCCAGGACAAAAACCGCGCCCAAAATGCGCAGAAACTGCCCCGAAAACATGCTTCAAGAATCGACATGACACTTCTTTCCAAAGACGTGTGTAAAAACCTCGTCAAGTGTGAACTACAACAAGGTTTTACATAGGAATCAATGAAATTAACTGGGGGCATTTTGGAAGCGTTTTGGATGAGGTTTTGGGTGAGGAAACACTCCGAAAACCTCGTCCAAACCCTCGTCCAAATAAGCTGTGTGAACATGGCCTTATATCTCTGTGTTATGCTGTTCCTCTGTTATTCCTTATGGAAATGTATTACTGAATCAGGCAACTGGGTGTTACCATTCCAAGGAGTCTATCCCTGCACACACGGACTCTGTCAGCCCTGATTTGACAATGTCAGCCTGTGTAGGGACACCCTCATCCTCCAATTGATAACATACAGCTGACAGATTGGTAATGAATTTCTAGGAGGAAAACAGGAGAACCACACCACATGGAGATCTATGGATATATGCTCCAGAATAGTTATTTCACAGGGAATACTAGAAATCCCTATAAAAGACATGTTAGGAATAGCTACATGTTTTCTCTAATGATAAATGTATGAGTATAAAAGGGTGGCATAACTTCAGCGGACTCAAAAACTTAATAGATGAAGATACAAAGAGTGTAAACACAGCCATTATTTGCTGCAATGCCAAAGATCTGATATTGGGGTGCCTTGACCCAGCTATAAGAGTAGTATTACTCATATATTATAGTGAGTAGGAGTGTATTATAGAGGGCATTACAGATGTGCTGCTGCTTGTGATCTCTATAACTGTGCTGATTTACATGGCAACATGAGAACTGAGGGTGTTAGCCACCTGCAAGGCCGGAGACTTCACAGTCCAGTGACTCATAACCAGGAGTTACTGAAGAACCAGATATGTTCCAAAATGTTAACAATGCAAGAAATGTTAAACGGGGGGGGGGGGGGGGGGGGGGGGGCGTGTCCTCCTATGGCCGTGTGAAGACGTGTCTACCCCAAAACTCCTCGTCCCTCTTCACCATAACGGCTGACCCTGTCTCTCCACCATGGGAAGGGCCACTAAAAAGAAGACCCAAAAAACCTCTGCTCGCCCTCTGTCCCCTCAAGGGAGACCATCGGAGCCTTTTTTCCACCCTTCAGCCCGCCGACCGCCCTGCAGCTGCGAGACGCGGGGAGAAACAAGATGGCGGAGACAAGGCAACAGGCGGGGATCCCCGGGTTACCATCCCTCGTTTCCCCCCCAGCAAACAACCCTCTGGCTGCTGGAGGATTTTAACACCCCCGCATCGATCCGTGAGTCCCGTTCCATGCGGGCCCCCCGCACGACTCCGCCCGTTTGTGGGTGAAAAAGATGGGCTCGGCTTCCCCCTGCGCGCAGACCCTGAGGGGCCTGGTATGCACCGCAGGCACCGCGCTTCCCCGGGGCCCGCCGGCTGCAGCCACCTGCGGGCAGCCCCACTGGGGAGACTGACATGCGCTATGCGGGGGAGTCGGCGGAGGCCCCAACGACCAGGCGGCAGGGACCGACATCGGGGTCTGTAGAAAGGGTTTTGGGGGCAACTTGGGGCACGGGAAACCCCCCCACACCTTCATCCTGGTCCCCGGTTCCCACACCCCTGTCGTGATCCCCGACCCATCAGAGCCCGCCACGTTATTCTGCCTGTCGCACCTTGGACCCAAAACCCATCATCTCAGACGGGCCTATGCCCCTCACCCCAAAAGGGTTTAGGCGCAGTTTGCCCCATGAAATGGGGGCTCGGCACAGCAGATACACTGCCACCTAATTCCCTTCTGTGCAGGTCCATCACCATGCCCTTGATGGCTGTAACACGGGGAAATTGTCCTCATCCCCCCTCCCCTCCTGCAGTCCTCACATGCCTGCTCTCGGGGATACGCCCTCCCCCCCTAGCAGGCCCTTTTCCCCGCGGTGGTCCAGGGCCCTTTTTGGGGGACCTGACTAATTCGCCCGCGGGAAGCCTAGCGCATTTGTGCCTCCTCGTTCTGCTCAAAAGGCGCGACCCTCCGGATGTGAGGGCGAAGGCACCCCCTCTCTCGCCTGGTCAGCAACCACCCCTTCAAACTGCTATGCGGACTCCGGTCCCCTCCAACGGGGCTGAAGCGCCCCCCTATATACACTCTCCTAAGACCAACCCTTTTTTCTGGCTCCTCTTCTGAATTGGGGTGGGCAGCAGACCTAGTATCTGATCTGCAAGATTCACACATCTCTACCCTCCAGGGCGACCTTCGGCCCCCCCAAAACATATTGCACAGAAAGTAAGCAAAAATTTCTCTATTTTGATCCGAACTGTCCCCCCTAAGCCTAAAATGTCCCCCAAGGACATGTCAGCGTCTACCTCACAAACCTACAGCCTTCAATCCTCCTCTCTCAGCACACCCCCAGATCTTCCACTTCACCCGAATGATGACCTCGAAAACAGGACAGGGCCCCAATATTAGATCCGGGGGCCTGCCTGAATCGGTTACGCCTCATGGCTTATTCCAAAAAACTTACCAAAATTTTTACGACCTGGGGGAAAACCCCCTCTGCCCCCCTTGAAAAAGACCGAGCCCATAGGGGGCTCCCCCCTAGGTTAGACCCCCGAAAAACCCGGGGAAGTTATCTCCCCCTCATTTTTTACCGTTAAAAGAGATTTTTTTGCGGTTTTCCCGCCAGAGACAGAAAATCTTTTCAAAATTCCCCCCTTTCTTCTTTAAAATCTCCCAAATTCCCCGGCTCAGAAGCTGCTCTAAAGCCCTTTTTGGGGCTGCAGGGGGCGCCATTTTCCCTATCGGTTTGGGGTTCCCCCTTTGCCCCGTTTATAAGGGGTAAAGAGAAATCATTACAATTCGTCTTTCCCGATGACGCCCCTCGTATAAGGACCAAACTCCGGGACTCGTTCTTCCCCCCTTTCCCTGTTGGACCCCTGGTCAAACCTTTTAGCTCCGGCGCATGGGCGCACAAGGATTACCCCGCGAGAGACTAGCTCGAAGACATGTATGCCTCCCCCCCCAACTCTAATCCCCCCTGGGGCGCCCCTGGCGACCTGCATTTGGGTTTTTGACCCTTGAATGTCCTTTGGAGTATCTCTTCTCTCATGGACTTATTGTTTTTGCAGTATACTGACCTTATTAGGTCACTAAACCCCCCCCCCTTTTTTTTTTTTTTTTTTTTTTTCTTTTCTTTTTCTTTTCTCCTTTTAAATCCTTTTTTCCCACTTCCCCCTTTTTTTTTCTTTCCCTCCCTTTCCCACTCTCCCTCCCCCCCCTTTTTTTTTTTCCTCTCTCCTCTCTTCCCCTTTTCCCCTTGCTCCCTCCCCTCCCCCCAAACAGCTTGGTCTTCTTTTATCTTGTGTTATCAAGGTCTCCTAACGGGGAAAATATGGTTCCTTTCCCATGTATCCTAGTCAGCGTTTACTAATGTTTTTTTGTATCCAAATTTGTGGACGAGGGTCTGGATATATGATCATTTTCCCTTGCTAATTTGTTTTCTACCCCCCCCCAATGGGAAAACTTTGTCCGATATAAAACCTCTTCTGGTTTTTGGGGGGCGTTTGGCTTTTGTTACCCAACCCCGATTCCAGCTGCAGGTTTTGTGTGCCCTGCTTCCTGGTTTGTGTGTGATAGTGTTGGGGGAGGGGTTTTTTTCCCCCCCCTTCTGATTTTAAGGCATTGACCCAGTTGAATTTTTTTCATAGGTTTTACTAGAGTGATTATTTTGTGTTAAAATTTTTCCCAGTTTTAACTGTTACAACGGCATTGACAATGTTTTATATTTACTTCATTTGCAATGTTTTTGTTCTAATAAAATTGTTGGAATGAAAGAAATGTTAAACGGGTTGTTCACTACAAGTTGCTTTTTATTTTAAAAGATTTTGAAAACAAGTTATTTTGAAATTATGTTTTTAAACGTGTCCTACCTTTTTAGTATCCCCCTTGTAGGGGCTGTGTCAGCCCCTCGGTCGTATAGCTACAGACCTGTCCATTCTCTATGATGGCTCCCAGCATTGGTTGCTATGCTACAGACCTGGTTTCTACGCGCCCGTAGGCCCGTAAAACTCCCCTGAATTCAAAATGAAACCAAGAAAACACGACTGAGGTAAGATGTATTAATGTAGTGAGACAACCCCTTTAATGACATTACATGGTTCACAAAAGTAATATTCATCATCCTCCTTCAGTAAAAAAAAAAAAAAAAGGTCACAAAAGCAGGTTTGTGACATTTTCAAGCAATTGTATATTATGGGAAGACTATGGTAGCCATGTTAAAATGACCCTAATAGCCTAGTTTTTCACTCCCCGCCTGTAAGTATGGGATAGATAAAAACCCGAATTTCAATGGACATAGGTAGTTCTGTCATTTTGCACCGGGGGGAAAAACTGATACAGTTGTAGTTCTCCCTCCCGTTCTCCAGAACTCTGTTACTCACTTTCTTTGGGATTGGACAATTTTATGTAAACTGTAAAGACACTGGTTGGCACAGATTGCAACAATACCTGTAACAGAAATTAAGCCAACCAGGAGTCGAATGCAAGTAATACAAAGTGATCAAAAATTAAATGAAGGAACTTACCAGTGGACGAGGGACAGCAGGGCGAACAATAATAAGGGCACGGATGGAAATGGAAGGATAAATTACTTGAATCCAGAAGTAAGACACCAAATAACACCTGACCCAAATAGCTAACTTTCCTTAGTTCGGTCGCTAACCTGTCCTTTAAGTTGACCCTAACACCAGACACCCCTGGCCCTATCCTAGCCCTGAAAATATCCCTACCAATATCCCTCACTATGCTGACCTTACCCAAACAGCTCGAAACTACCAAAGAGAACTTAGGAAAGGAACACACTGCAAGACGGACACAGGGCAAAACAGAAGCAACAGAGAACTAAGACAAATAGGGCTTTAATAATTGAAAACGGAAACTAACCAAAACAGGACTGATTGCACCAATCTCTCAGCTATCAGTATAGACAGCAACCAGCCACAAAATAAAACTCTGCCTAATAGTGCACTAGCAATCAACCACTCCCTAATAATAAAGCTCACATGCGCATGGTCAGTCTAGAAAGTTGTTTGAGGTAGCTGCATAGCAATAACCTCATCTGATTTAAGAAGAAATGGTAGGAGAATTCCTGCCATTCATAACAGAAGCTACTCAATCTAACATTGAACATGTGTCTGAGAAAGGGAAGGCAATATGTAAACAATGATGGGGACTTTATTACTGCTTATGTCTTATGAGAAATAAATATAATGTTTCCTTAAAGCTGCTTATTTATAAAATGAGAAACTTTGAAGCCAACAAAGTGTTAAATGTAAGTCTAGTGTAATCAGTCAATTATTCACATTTCTTATTGCAGAGATGTCCAATTAAAGGAGCAACAGGGTTTGTCGTTTTCCAAAAACAGTGCCACATCTGTCCACAGGCTATGTCTGGTATTGCAGTTCATCTTTATTCGTGAATGAAACTGGACTACAATACCATTGTATAAATACAGGAACCACATGCCTGGTATAGGGTGCTCTGTCCAACAGTTTACAATCCCCATAGAGCTTATCGACAGCACTAGATTTTTATCATGCAGAAGTGAATTTATTTTATCCAGAAAGTTAAAGGGGTTGTCTCACTACAAGGATTGCTTTTATGTTAAAGATCTTGCAAAAACAAGTCACTTTGCAATATGTGTCTATTAGCAGTGTCCTACCTATTCTGAGATATCCCCTCTTGTATGGCTGCAACAGCTCCTCAGGTCACTATAGCTACAGACCTGTTTGATCTCTCCTGATAGGCTGCCAGCACTGGTTGCTAGAGCTCCAGACCTGGCTTCTACTGCAGTCTCGTAGAAGCCAGTAAATACGCCCCTGAATTCAAAATGAAACCAAGAAAACAGGACTGAGGTAAGATGAATCAATGTAGTGAGACGACCCCTTTAATGTAGATAAAGCTGTAGATCTCCAACAAGTTATACAATAATCAGTGCTATGCATAGAGGCAACGAGACAATTATACAGTCTGTATTAACCAATGCCCCAACCTCGCGTTGGTCTCCCTCAGGTTATTCCTGGTCTGTAGCATAATTTTCACATGGCTTGAACGCAGACTACCTGTTGTGGTCACCACTTTAGCACCTTTCTTTCCCTTTTACATCAATTATGGGTGTTATTAGGGCAGTGCTTAGTAAGGTATGATGCTGCTGACTGGGTGCTTACGTGGAAGGATACCCAATCTGGAAATATTAATAGAAAGTAATGCACAGCACATTGTAATGGGGTTATAAAACTGCATGTGACATTCTCCAAACTGACAGATATACAGCAACCATTTCAGAAAGTAAGGGACTGTCTAGAAGTAAGACTGTCTTTGTTGCCCACAGCAGCCAATCAGAGCTCAGCTTTTATTTTTCCAGAGCACTTTATGAAATAAAACCTGAGCCCTGATTGGTTGCTATGGGCAACAAAGACAGTCTTACGGCTAGACAGTTTTCATACATAAGGTCCCATGTATGAAAGTCGTGATTAGAAGACCATTTTTGGCTCACATAAAGCCTTCTTCAATTAATATCTGGGGATATAAGGATATATAAAGTCATCAATAGATGGAGAAATAGTATATAGATAAGAAGCCAGCAGAGAGAAATGTTAAGGGGGTGGGGGGGGGCGAGAAGATGTAAAGAGTATAGAGCAGAGTGAGATACTTGGGGAGACAAATAAATAAATGGATAATAATATGGAAAAGGCTAATAAATGGATAATAAAATACATGGATAATAAATGGAAAAAGATGGATAATAAAATAAAAATGAATAAAACATGGAAAGGAGATATATAAAGAAGAATACAAAAATAACAGTATAATGGATATAGGAGTGCCATAGTCTTAGGCAAACAGAATATGGAAAAAGTAAATAAATAGGTAAGTGAGTAAAAAGAGTATAAGGTCCCAGAAAAAGTGATCAGAGTGTTAGGGCAAACAGAAGAATAAAGAGGTGATAGTAAAAGGTAGGATATACATATCTAGTATAAAAAGGCTATTTTTAGGCAAAGTATGGATATGGCCAAAGAATGGGAAGTGGGGCTCCCTAGCAAAAGGATAAAGTGCGCCCGCACAACTGGAGGAAGTAAAAAAGCTAAAGTGCTAGCAATACTCTTGTCAGGGCAAAGATCAATTTTTATAAAAAAGGAGCCCAATGAAATGGTGCAAGATAGTAACTAGTAACGGGTGGGAGGCCAAGATGCTAAAGCTGTATAGGGCTCTAAGATTACTTATGGCAGCCAGGGGCGTCGCTAGGCTGTTTTATTCGGGGCTCGGGCCCCGAATAAAACCTCCTGTGCCCCGAGTCTCCCGGGCTCCAGGCCTCTGTGCTGGGCCTGGAGCACCGACTGGCCCTTCAGCTGCATTTGCGTCCGCTGGACGCACACACAGCTGAGGGCTTCTGCGGGGCAGAGAGCGAGCGCTCCCTGCCCCGCAGGTCCGACACCGCGAGGCCGCCGGGTCCTCACAGCGCTGAGGACCCGCCGCGGCCCCGTGCGCCTCAGCCAGCAGCGTCCTCGGGCGCACAGCGCTTCATAGGCCGAGGAGCTGCCGGAGGAGCGCGGGCTGAAGAGGACGGAGCGCGCTCGCCGGGGGAGTTAGGTGAGTATTAATGTTGTTATTTTTATAGCTTTTACCTGCCTCAGTGCCCCTATATTACTGCCTGTGCCCCTATAATGCCTGCCTGTGCCCCTATATCCCTGCCTGTGCCCCCATATACTGCCTGTGGCCCCAATATCCCTGCCTGTGCCCCATATCCTGCTGTGGCCCCCATATGCTGCCTGTGCCCCTATAATGCCTGCCTGTGGCCTCCAAATCCCTGCCTATGGCCCCCATATCCCTGCTGTGGCCCCTATAATGCCTGCCTGTGGCCCCCCATATCCCTGCCTGTGCCCTTTTATACCTGCCTGTGGCCCCATATACTGCCTATGGCCCCCATATCCCTGCCTGTGGCCCGTATATCCCTGCCTGTGCCCCCCATATACTGCCTGTGGCCCTCATATCCCTGCCTGTGGCCCCCATATCCCTGCCTGTGGCCCCCATATCCCTGCCTGTGGCCCCCATATGCTGTCTGTTCCCCTATAGCCCCCATATCCCTGCCTGTGGCCCCCATATACTGCCTGTGCCCTATAATGCGTGCCTGTGGCCCCCATATCCCTGCCTGTAGCCACCATATACTGTCTATGGCCCTCATATCCCTGCCTGTGGACCCATACCCCTGCTGTGGCCCCATATGCCGCCTGTGCCCCTATCATTCCTGCCTGTGGCCCCATATCCCTCCCTGTGGCCCCCATATCTCTGCCTGTGGCCCCCATATACTGCCTTTGGCCCCCATATCCCTGCCTGTGGCCCCCATATCCCTGCCTGTGGCCCCCATATGCTGGCTGTTCCCCGATAATGCCTGCCTGTGGCCCCCATATCCCTGCCTGTGGCCCCCATATGCTGCCTGTGCCCCTAAAATGTCTGCCTGTGGCCCCCATATCCCTGCCTGTGGACCCCATATCCCTGCCTGTGGCCCAATATACTGGCTCTGTGCCCCTATATCCCTGCCTGTGGCCCCATATACCTGCCTGTGGCCCCATATACTGCTTCAGTGCCCCTATATACCTAATTGAGGGGACTGCTATACCTATAATTAAGGAGTTGCTGGAAATGTGAGGATTCTAAGATATTTGTGTCCAAATCCTCAGGGACGAGTCTTGGCCGGGAGCAATCAGCATGAAGGTGTGAACCGGATGGAGAAGAAAAGGGAAAGTGAACGACGCTGATCAGAAAAGACGTCTCCGGTGAGTCACCAAATGTAACTGCAGTGCAATCACTTATATTTCTGCAGAGCGTCTACATACAACTAGTTTCTGCCACTACATGGTCACTGTATGGTGGTGGTATATGTAATATGAACCTGTGTACAGCTGATAGTCACATGTGGGGGTTGCGTTCGGTCAGGGTCTGGCAGAATTATTTGAGCCTTAAGTAGTAATAGTTTGGGGTCCTGCTATTGTAGGAGGGTTTTAGTAACAATCACTTGTCTGGTAGATTTGCTCCATGTGTAGGTGTATGTTTTGGTGACTGTTTAGGGGTATTGTCATATGAAGGTGAGAAGTTTTGAAAAAGTAAATTTGTCATTGGTGATTTTTACTGTACAGTGACTGCTGAGGAGATGGACGTGATCTGTGTGGGATGTGCAGAAAATTAGTGACAGGAACAGAAGGTTTTTCTCTGTAAAAAAACATCCGCAGTTCACAATGAGGCGTGAAAAATGTCGTGTGCACCCAGCCCTACCCAGAAAAACACAAAGGGCCCGAGCCCCGGATGTTTTAGGACCCTAGCAACGCCCCTGATGGCAGCTGTGACTACAGACCTGAGGAAGGTCAATGCCCGGCCAAAACGTTGGATTATACAGACAGTATTACAATATGGACTGTCTGGTTGCCTATACACACTGATTATTGTACTTGTTAGGCTACATTTACATGGCACTGGTTTACAGGCGTATTTTATGCGTATTCAGTATTCGCAAAAAAACACGACTGTAAACCATCCCCATAGACCTTAATAGAAAATCCAAACTGTAGTCTACAAAGCTGGGATTTTCTGAGGTTGGATTTCAAATCCAAAATTCGATCAAAAGACTTAGAACATGTTCTATAATCTGCTGGAAAACGGCAGATTATAGGGCTGTTCTATGTGTATGTGGGCCGGTTGAAAACCTACAGCAAAATCCACGCACAAAACAGTTAAAAAAACGAAAACCGATCATAAAAAACCAATCGGATTCTATAACAGAATCAGACTAAATTTTACTTCTGCCGTGGAAGAAGCTCTAGAGATCTAAGATTTGATGTACTTTATTTATTTGAATAAAATAAATTCATTCTGCATGATAAAGTGCCTATGTGTTTACTATGTGTTATGAACTTAGTTTATAAAAAGAAGTCTTATTTTTTTTAAACTGTATTTTTTTGAATTTTCTATAAAAGAAAAAATTTACAAATATAATGAACAGTCAATGTCGCATAACTATATGTGTATGTTCACACGGGCAAATTTCGGCGCACATTTTGCTTCGTATTTGCCCTCTAATACGATCAAGATGCGTGCCGAAATTACGGTAATCCATAGTTCTCACAGAGAACTCTGGATTACGCCTCCTCTCTCCGCTCGTACAATCGTATGGTATGCGTAGGGAGATAAGTGATATGTCAATTACTTGCGGCGAATATGAGCTTGCAAGTAATGACTGTCAATGGGGCCGGTGGGCTGCCGCCCTCCCCGCGCCGCGGGAGTATGCGCGTATTAGCGTGACTCCCAAATCACTCGCCGTAATTGCGGCAGTACTGTCCGCACCGCAATTGCGCCGTGTGAACATAGCCTATGACTTAAGATATACAGTATAATCCAGGGCTGGGGAGTCGGTGTCGTCATAAAAGGGACCGACTCCCAAAATATGTAATAAGTTGGTCCAGTTAGTTCGATGCAAAGAGCAAGAGGCATTGGGTCCGGCCAGTGCTACTGCTCCCATATCTTCAACCTTATCACATGAGGATTGTAATTGATGACATGGAGCAGGCAAAGCACTGCCCCAGTGGAAAAGATTCTGCTCTCATGACAAACAGATTTCAGCAAAATTTTTCACCTGCTTTTAAAGAAGTAGACGAATTCAACCATTCATCAAAACTGACTGTGGTTGAGGCAATTCCTTTATACCCTGACATTGTTAGAGATGTTGCCCCTGTGGTCACCGCTTTGCCCCCAACCCAATTTAGTGTAGAGAAGCCGTTCTCTAGCCTGGAAATAATGAGATCAGATGTGAGGTCATGTATTCAGGATCTGATGGAGGCAATACTATTTCTCAGAACACATTCAGAGACTCCACAAATGGTCCTGCAGTGTTTTGCATATTTACAATTTTTTTGTGTTCTAAAGTCATATCCAATAAATATATTTTACACTGACAAGCAAAATGGTAACAATGTTTTGAACTTGTGACTTTCAGGCTCCATATCTCACCATCTACTACAGCTTTGTACATGAGGACGCTGTAATTTTATATACAGTCATCTTACCTAGCTTATACATAAATTTGACTTGCAAGTATTTAGCATCAGCTTAGTTCTGCAGATTCTTTCCTGTAACTGCATTGTTACTGTTTTGTTATTAAAAATCAAAATGTTAGTTTTTATTATCTTGTTAGTATTTGGGAAATTCACCTTTTGGTTTTCAATACTGCCTGAATCCTTCTGGGCTCTGGATCAGATTCAAGCACATCTTGACCAAAATCTGATCCCAGGTCTCTTCTACACATTCCCAATGTTGGTGCAGACTGGACTTGGATACAAATACAGCTTTTTCTTCAACTCTACCCACAAGTGTTCAAAAGATCAAAACATTGTTACCCTTTAGCTTGTCAGTGTCTGTTCTACCTAAATAGCTTGATTATTGTATCATGAGGTGATAAACAGCCGTATGTTACCATTTTACTACAGTAAAGTTATCACTTAAACATGCGCCATGAATGAGGGAGTCGGAGTCAGAGGTTTGGGAAATTGAGGAGTCGGGGCTTTGGCTTGCCGACTCCACAGCCCTGGTATAATCTTTGCAAATACAAATATACAGAGTATATATTCATTACATATGAACAAAGATAAGCAAGCATAATTATATATGATTACATTAAAAAGAGGAGCAAAAAACAATCAAGGAGAATCATATATAATATCAAACAAAACCTCAAAAAATGAGCCCTTCAAATATCAAAGCATTATACCAAATTAAAACAAGGGGAATCACAAAACAGGACACAGTAGGGGCCAGCAAGGTGTAATGCATTGGATTTTGTAGCCTAACACAATACTGAAATTAAATTATAGACGATGAGGGATACGAATACGGATATCCCAAGGTTTCCAAATGGAGTCAAAGAATTCCATTTTATTAACGCTGTAAGATACTGTTTTTCTAACATCCCTAACACAGTCACACAGGTCCATCCTCGATGGGATAGAAGTTTGTCTCCAGTATTTCGCTATCAGGCATTTGGCGGCCGTTAGAATATATAAAACAATCTGCCTAGTTTATGCCCTAGCGGAATATTTACCAGATAGGTCTGTGAGGTAAGTGGGACCTTAATTTTCATTAATTCAAATATCATTAACTGAACCTGTTTCCAGAAGGGAATAATCAGAGCACAGTCTCAAAAATTTGCCATGGGATCCCCACATCTCCAGCAAGTATCAGAATATCCACCTTTAAGTTGTGGAGCAGGGCTGGGGTATGATAACGGTACATCAATATTTTGCATTGATTATCTTTATTTCGGATCGATAGAGGAGCGAGCAGCTTGTTTCCAAATTATTTGCCAAGTTTCGCTCGACAATGGTGACCCCAAACAATCCTCCCATTTGAACATATAAGCATCTTGGGAAGGTGATTCCGAAGTTGTCTTATTTTTCTAATTTCTATTCCTGATCGGCCCTAGTAATGCAATTTTTCCCAAACAAGCAGTATAACATATTTTGAAAAATCACCAGATGTCAAGTAAAATGCTCTTTGCAGAGTCAGCACTGCTTCCCAGAAATGCCCAGCTACTACTATATCTATCTCCTACTATAATGAATTTTGTGAAATGCCTGAACTATGGCAAAGCAGCAAGGAAATTCTCTAAAGATGACATTGAAAATATTATTAACATCAAAGCCAAAGGGTTTTAACCCAGTATTTTGAGGGCGATTTTCATATGAATTTATACATCAGTAATTGGAGATACTTTCAGGTTCTAGGTATTTATAATCTATGCTTCAAGATGCTTGATACTTGTGAAAATCATCAGGCATATAAAGAAGATTTGCTAAGGGTGCTTTCACACAGCGCAGTTTTGGTGCAGTTTTAACTGCGCTCCGATTAAACTGTGCCTTTATTACCAGCAAGCTGCTTTCAGTTGTCTAAATCAGGGGTCCCCAACTGCCGGTCCGCGGAACGGCACCGGGCCTTAGCGTATCCCCTGCCGGTCCGCGGCCCCGGGCTAACATGATGCCGGCCGCCCGCTGACTTCAGTCCGGGCGGTCGGCATCTGGTCATCGCGGCCGCTGTAATCCGGCCGCGCAGACCTAGCAGCTGCGCTCAGCGTGCGGCTGCATTACAGGGAAAGCAGGAGCAGTGCATTACCGCCCCTGCTTTCCCTCTCGCTGTAGATGCGGAGCTCAGCGAGTGCCGCATCTACAACGATGAGTAGCGCAGGGAGTGTGATGAGCAGAGACGTCACACCTGCCGGGGAGGAGGAGCTCGGCCGAGGATCGGGGAAAGGTGAGTGACTTCTACTTCTTTTTTTATTTATTTTTTTTTTTTAAAATTGTCCTGGCGCCTAGGGGGGGCCGCTACTATCACTTACCTTTTTGGGGGCCGTATCTTTATCTGGGGGAAGCATCCCCATTCACTACTGGGGGCCGCTATTATCACTATGGGGGCTCTATCACTACGGGGGGCCGCTTTATCACTATGGGGGCGTTTTATCATACTGGGGGCCCTATCATTACTGGGGGGCTATCATACTAGGGGGGAGCTATTATATAGGGGGGAAAGCATTTTATCAAAATTTACAAAGGGGGGAACTATTATATTATTTCCTACGGGGGGCGCTATTATTTATACCTTTATTGGGGGCGCATTTTACCCCACTATCAAAAACTGGGGGCAGCTATTTCATTATTCACTACCCCAAGGGCAGCTATGTTTTTTTTTCCACTAGGCAGCTATGTATCACTCTCACTAGGGGGGCAGCTATGTATCATTTTATTGGGGGCAGCTTTTTATTCACTCTGGGGGCAGCTATTTTTCACTATTTGGGGGCAGCTTGTAAACTTCACTACGGGGGGAGCATTTTCACTTACTACTGGGGGCAGTAGTTCACTTCATTTCTGGGGGCAGTATGTATACTTCACACTGGGGGCGCTTTATCACTACGGGGGCAGCAAAGGATACTACGGGGCAGTAGGTCATTATCACTTACCTGGGGCAGCTTGGTATATCATCTGGGGCACTATGTACACTTCCTAGGGGGGCAGCTATGTTTTCATACGGGGGCAGCTATGTTCATATCACTACGGGGGGCAGTATGTTCTTTATCACTAGGGGGGGCAGCTATGTTTATTATCACTTCTGGGGCAGCTATTATCATATCACTAGGGGAGTATGTTTATTATCCTACTGGGGGTATGTTTCTTTATCATATGGGGGAGCTTTGTTTCATTATCACTACTGGGGGACTATTTTTATTACTCTGGGGGGAATTATGTTATTACAGGGGGCCCCTTTTATCCTTAAGGGGGCAGGGTATTAATAGGGGGGTAAATATACGGGGGGTATGTACCCGGGGGGAGTGATCATTTACTCGGGGGCGATTATACACCTCTGGGGGCAGCATTATTTATATAAAGTGACCACGGGGCGCATTTTCCATTATTAAAATAACTGGTTTCCGCAAAAGATACCCCTAAATGTACACAGTATACACTTTTTTGGTTTTTTTTTTTGTGTGTGATTCAAAACATCGACCCCCTCCTAACCCCGCCCTAACCCCCCCAATAACCCCACCCCCCCCCACTGGGCCTTGGGGAAAAAATTTTCGGCACAAACCGGTCCGGTAGAAAAAAAGGTTGGGGACCGTGGTCAAAAATTTTTCAGAAAAGGGGTTTTTAAAATTAAACTCAATTATAAGCGTCCCGCTTAAAACATTCCCACTTAATCTACCTAGTTTCAAACGGGGCTTTGGGGCTGTGAACTTCCCGTTTATAGTAGCTGTGGAATGACAAATTCCAGATGCCACAGCGCAAAATGAGGTGAAAATCTTTTTTAAAAGGGCACGACAGCAAAACAAAAAGTAAAAACCCTTTTCCTGCATCTCCAAAACAAAAAAAAAAACTTTTGTGTGGAGTTACACTTAAAAAAATTTCTGTTCCCGGGCTTACATTAAATTCAATTTTTAAGAAAAAACCCTTTAGTCCCTATCCGTTCATAGTCCGGGGACTCCCGTACTGTGTTTGAAGTCTTGTGGATTAAAAACACACTATTGATTTACTCACTTTCCAAACATTTGATAAGTGAAAAAGTTGCTGTTAATAAAGGCAGTTTTTTTGGGCGCAGTTAAAAATGCACCAAAACTGCGCTGTGTGAAAGCACCCTTGGTTTTCGGTAAATTATTATAATTGCTAAGCAGTTTCACCTGATAAGCAGCTTAATGATGATATATTGCCTAAAGGAGCTGTCTGAGTAGCACTATCATGGAAATATTATGGACTCTACAACTACGTGACAAGATTACGACTCTCACACTTTAGACACATCACGTGGAGGGAAAGGTCGTTAGAAAAAGACATTAGGCTCGGCAAGGTAGAAGGTAAATGAAAAAGAGGAAAACCAGCAATGAGATGGATGAACACAACACAAAAAGATTTGGAGGCTAAACGCTATAGATAGCCAACTACCTGAAAATCAATCACAATAATCCAATTATCCACAAAACAACTATCCAGCATTACCAAAATCAGCTCAATGCCACCTAGTCATCATACACCTGTGTATTACTCCAGCACCTAAAACCTGGTTTATAAGGACATTTGGAGATGGATCCTTTTGGAGTTTTGAATATATCACCAAGTGCAATTCAGTTGCAGTTAAATATAGTCAAGATCCGGTGATCCACTGCAAAACATCCCGACATAAGTATCTTAGTGTATAATTATAGAGATAATTAAAAATATTACAGGTTGCACTCCTTTTATGTAATACGGGTCAGCGTTGGAGGAGGCTTTAATTACAGCAGCCTTTTACTTCCTCCTTCTGATAGAAAGACAGAGACAGATCGATTGAGAACAGAGACATAGAACAGAGATACAAAGAACGGTAGACAGATAAATAGATTGATCTAAGATAACGTGAATGTCTTACCCCAACCGGGAACTGAAAGCGGATTCTGTGTCTTTATAGCGCACTTGCTAGTTAATACAGTCCTGTGATTACAGCAGCCCTGACACTGATTCACGTTGGTACTCGGATGTTTCTTTGCAGTGTGAGAGGGGTGTGACCACAGAAATATAAGCATAGAGGAGAGGGGAGGAGTTGCTAATATGAGGTATCAGGTGTCTTCCACAATACCTGTTCACATTAGGCTGCCCCCCTTGCTGAGGACAGCACAAGGGGGTGACAATCTCCCGTTTCCAGCGCTGTGTCCCTTATTCTTTTAAGTGCTTTTTGCTTTGCTCAAATCTGGCAGTTTCGAGCTGAAGACCCCCGTTATTCAGCACTTTGGCCCCCCCATTGGTAGTCCCCCCTTGGATTATTACTTTTTCCCTTTTTAAAATAAAGGTTAAATTTTATGGGCGGGGTCTAAAATGAAAAAAAATTTTTAAAATTTAAATTTAAAACAAATACTCTAAAAATGCGCATCTTAGGAATAAAAGGGCACGGCTGGAAACGCAGGTCGCACTAGTTGGCTGTCCCCAGCAAGGGGGGCATAATCTTGGACGGTTCCCCTTTTAAAAGAACCACAACAAAGCCCTACACTGGGCTGTCCCCCATAAAGGGAAAATTGTAAAACACATACATTTTCCGTGTTTTTTTTCTTTGTACAATGATTGCCGATTTCATATCCCCTATCACTGAAAACATATGTTTAATGAGTACATATGCTCTTTTTTTTACTCTACTCTGCCAATGGAATAGCTCAGTCTCATTAATTTACAATATTCTCAGCTATACCGGCCAAAAAAAAAATTTAAAGGATCCCTTTTTGCCCCTATGGCCCCTTTTCCCCGCTACAAGCTAAACTAAATGTGAACAGTCCCTAGCAAGGCACCTGTCAGGGTATGTTCAGATGACGTGTTTGCGGGGCGTACTTTGGCGTGGAATTGCGCTGCAATGCGTCTGAAGTACACCCCGCAAATATGGTAAAATCATAGCACTCATTGAATGCCATGTTAAAACTGCATATTACCCGGCGCGTACTGTGCACCCGTAAAAAGAGGTGACGTCACTTCTTTCGGGTGATTATGCGTGGGGGAAAACTAAACTAACAGGGCGCAGGGTCATTGCTCTGTTGAAAGAACGCACTGGCCAGCATGTGTTTTCAATAGCAGGCGTATTGTGGTGCACACAGATAAGCGCCGCTATACGCCATGTGCACATACCCTTAGTAGATAGAAGGAAGGTCTGCCGTGAAGGAAAATACTTAAAAGGGGTTTTGCCACAATCTCATTTCATACCCCCCTGTATCCGCTCTTAGCTTGTGTGCTCAGATA